>CM045888.1:58417242-58487242 GCA_025169545.1 Anguilla japonica | reverse complement strand
GTTGCTGATTGACGTGGACTGATGTCACTTGGCATCTGTTCATGTGGGCTTTGTGGTTTTGACAGGTTTCCGTCCTCTGTGAAAACAAAAAACTCCCAGCGTGCCCCACGGTCTGCAGCATCCACTTCCTCTCTCATCACTCTCACTCTGTCTCTGTTTCTCTCTCTGTTTTTCTCTCCCGCAATGCTAATCTTCCAAAGTTCTCCGTTATGAATTTTAGTAAGTGGTTACCGTGGAGGAAAGCGGAGCCCCTCCAAGCCGAAGGGGAAGCAGCGCGCGGCCGTTGCCGCGGTTGCGTTGGGTAAGTTTTGACGGAACGCTTTTTGCAGCTGAGTTTCCTGCTTCCTGAGCGCAGTAAAGCCCTTTCGGCTGCGGGGGGGGGGTGGGGGGGGGACTGCGATTGTTCCAGCCCGGCCTCTTCGTCTTCCTCGGTCCCTCCGTGCGCCCGCGCGGGGTCGGAGTCGCGGGCGTGATGGATGGCGGTAACCTCGCGCTCGCGGACGGACATAAACATTGCCCGGCGCTTCCTGTTCTGTCGGCGGGGAGGGCCGGGGGGGGCAGGTGTTTTTGGAGGCGTTCTCCGTCACTCTGAGAGGGGAACGCACTGACAGACGCAGTGAAAGCCCTTCATTTGAAAGATGCATTGGCGCTCGGGACTGTTATTGCCGTTGGCAACGTGCCCCCCCCCCCCCGCCAGCGCGCGCCTTGCCGAGGGGGCGGGTGGATTCTGTCGAGCCGGCCTGCGGTCGGTGAGCCAGACACGCTTCCTGAGCTTGGGGTACGGCAGCCCTGGCACGGTCGTCACGGCGCGTTGCCGTGAGCGACGGTTCGCCCGTCCCTCTTTGACCCCCCCTGTTCCCGAGCGGTTCTGTTCAGGCTCGGGGCCCGCGGGGTCCCGGGACCGTGCGGGCAGCGGCGGCTCGGTCTGACTCGCGGGAATCTGGGCCGTCGCCGCTGGGCCGGAAGGATTGAAATCCTTTCCGTTTGTTTATTAGATTTCTTTTTTTTTTTTTTTGTTGCTGGGGAAACGGCTCTGGTCGTGACAGCGGAATTAAAACTGGGGGGTACGTCGTCCTCAGACGGCCCCGGACTCCCAGCGTCCCGCGGGGCTCCGCCTGTGGTTCTGCGGGTGGGTCGTCTCTCTCCCTCCCTCCCTCGGAGATCTCGGATTTCGAGATTTCTCGGAAGTGGCGTCCTGGTACGGTTTCACTGCTTAGAAGAACATGAACTGAAAGCTCTCCAGAGAAGAAGCCGGTTTGTTGGTTTGCCGGTTGTGTCTGCCTTTCTTGAACAGTACGAGGGTTCAGCGAGACCTTCCTTTACTGAAGGGAAGGGGAGGATGGAAGAATCTGGAAAGTAGCTGACTCTCTGGAAAGCTGATGGTTAAATATTTACCTGGCCAGTTGTCCAGGTAGAGCAGCTCTGCACTGGCCAACGCAGGTGACTGGGCCGCTTTTCTCAAGGGCAAACTCCGCCTTACTTTGGGACTCGGGGAACCTCCTCTGGGGCGGAGTTTGGGGGCGGTCCGCGTGGCGACCAGGTGTGTGTCGGCCGCCGCCCTCGCACCCCCAAAGAGGAGGAGGAGGAGGAAGAGGAGAATGAGGAGAAAGAGGAGGCGGAGGAAGAGAAGGAGGAGGAGAAGAAAGAGGAGGCGGAGGAGGAGGAGGAGCAGGTTGTGTCCTCCACCGGAGGACCGCAGCAGTATCCCACAGTGCATTGCCCACTGGAGTCGCCTGCTGCTCCCTCTCATTGGCAACACCCTCCTCCCCCCCCTCCTTCCCTCCCTCCTCCTCCTCCTCCTCCATGAGCTGCATTCTTCTGCTGCTTCTGTGGTCAAGGAAAGACAGTCCTGCAGGAGTTAGAATGTGAGAGCGGACCGAGAAGAAAAGCCCTCTTCTCGTCTCTCTCTCTCTCTCCCTCTCTCTCTCTCTCTCTCTCTCGCTGGTCGCGACCTTTTTTTCCGGGTGGAGGACGGCGGGGGGAGAGGCGATGGCACAGCGCGCTCTCAGGCTCAGAGGTAACGCTCGTCTGTCGGGGGGGGGGGGGGGGGGGGGGGGGGGGGGGGGGGGGGGAACGTGCATGTGAAAAACGGGCGTGCAGACGCACAGCGCCGCCCGTGAGCGCCATGGGGGTGGCAGGCGGTTCGTGAGTTCCGAAAGCAGGCCCGGGACGGTAACGTTTTGCAGGAGGCGCAGAAGCTCTGCCAGATGTGCAGGTGATTTTTTTTTTTTTTTTTTTTTTTTTTTTTTCTGCTGAAACTTTGGATTTCACGGTATCTCGTCAGATGTGGACTTGTGTTGGGAAAAACAACGGTTCAAAGTTTCGAAAGTCAGAGACGCTTTTAAAATTTGCTGTTTGGTACACTATTTTGTTGTTTGGGTACACTATTTTGGGGCTGTTTTGCGGGGAAATGCTGTTGTGACATGGCTGTTGCTTTTGAAAACAAAAAAAGACTTTGACTGTGTAGGCTTAATTTATTTTGATTGAAGTCTACCTAGGGCTCGCTAAAATGTGCCAGTTGGATTCATGGGAACTATAACTAAAACCATGTTTGTTTTTTCCAGATCAGTGTTCTGTTTGTTTTGCTTCATCTTGCGTACTGAAATCTTATTTTATCTCAGTTGCTAAAGGACAGATGTTTGCAATGTGTTGCATGTGTCTTCAGTGCTGATCTCTGTGTTGCTGGGCGTTAATCATCCGCAGCACATATTAGTCGAGACGCTCTTCGCTGACGTGCGACAGATGTTTGCGATGTTTTTCAATTAGCCTAAACGTGGTGTCCACCGGGAGATCTCTGACAATTCCGGAACGACGTTCAACACCAAACGTTGCTCTGTGGAACATAAATCATCCGTGGCACCTGTTTAAGGAAATGTTTTTTGCCGTGCGAAAGGCGTGAACTCGTCTGTTTTCATCGCGTATCTTTGGGGAGAATTCGAGAACGAGGGCCGCTCATATTCTGCGAGACGCATCTCTCCCGGTGTGCAACAGATGTTCGCGACGTTTCTCACCTCTTTCCGATGATTTATCCAGAGGTTGTGTTTCGTCCGTCAGATCTTTTTTTTTTCTTTGGGGGGGGGGGGGAAATCGGGAACGAATCTCGTGTTCTCTGCTACGAGGGCATCAATCAAGAGCCCCCCCCCCAGCACCCCCACCCCCCCCGGGTCTTCACATCTCTTCATTAGACCGATAACATTCATTTAGGGAGCAAATGATTTGTTTTTGAAGAGCTAAGTGGGGATCTGAGTTAATCTCCCCCTGACAAAGGAGCGTTCGCTGTACAGAGTCCCAAATCCCCGGGGCTGAGCGTAAACACCGCTTGTCGGGCATGCCGGGGCAGATGCGGACACCGGCGGCAGGAATGCTTCCCGAAAATTACAGGGAATTCTGCACATTCCCCGCATCCCGCGGTAGTGGGAATGCGGTTCGCTCGGAAGTGTTTTGCGGGAAGGACTACTTGCGCCATTTTCTGCGGCAAAAAAACACCAAAACAAAACAAAGGAAACTTGCAGTCATTTTGAAAGTTTCAGAGAATGTTTTTAAAGTCCTCGATTAGGCATGACGTCATAGTTTCGTTTTGTTGAAACGTGTGTGTTTTTTTTTTGTGTGATTTTACACTGAAAATATCCCTCACCTGATGCAATATTTGCAATTGTAATATTTCCTGTGTGTGTGCTGCGGGGCATGTGGGTGTTGGTAGGCCAGGCGCACGCAGCCCTGTTCCTAGAGTGCCAGCGTTGTTTCTGGTTTTCATTCCATCCGAGCTTGATCACAAGAGTCTGATCGATTATTTTGGGGGGGGGGTGTCAAACTCCATTCCTGGAGGGCCTGCTGGTTTTTTGATGCGTTTCAGGACAAGGGATTCATTTAAGTCATTGATTGGCTAAAGTTAATCCACACCCCTTTTTCTTGAGGCCCTAATTGTCCACTGATTGAAAGGAAACTACAAATCCCAGAAGACACTGCAGCCCTCCCTGGAGTTTCACGCTCCTGGATTATTTTGAGCCAGAGACGAATACCCGGAGCCTGAATGGTGGAACATGGTGGTCCCGTGCGTTCATTGAGCCTAATATTTAGTCAAATTCAGTGCGTGTTGGCGGGGTCTGTGATGAGGTCAGGCGGCGGCGGGATGGGCGTTACATCTGCCCGTTAGCGGGCCCTTAGCCGGTCGTTAGCTGCGCAGCGAGCCGTGAGAAAAGGCTTCTGGGAGTAGTTGTTTTTTTTTTTTTGTTTTTTTTTTGATTTCCTCCTGATGTTATCTCTCTTTTCCTCTCACAAAGCCCCCCCCCCCCCACAGGCCCCCCCCCCCCCCCCCCCCCCCACCCCAAGAGACTACATTTCAGCGCTCATCCTCCCGTCCGTTTGTTTATCTGACTAAATAAGCCCTTGATTTCCACCCGCTTGCGTAACCACGGAGACGTGTAGTCAGCAGCCCTGGGCCCCGATACGTCCTGCTGCCGGTGCGCTTCTGACCCTTTGATCATGGGATGGGAAAAAGTTTTTATTATTTTTAACATTTTATTTATTCACTTCTTAAAATACGCATCAGTATTGTGCCGGTCTGTGTCAAAGCAGTGTCAGAACTGTAAAAAAATAGTCAGAACGCCTCACAATACTGACAGGGTAATATCGGATATCTGCGCACATTTCAAGAAGCCCTCCTCCACTTTGTTTACACTCATGCAAGCGCTTATCTTTTTCCAGCATTGTTTTATAAATAGTACATGGAAAATATTTGGGCATATATATGTATTTTTAATGATTAGTAGCTGAGGAAGCCTGGGACTGGGTGAAGGCTCAGAGACGGCTGAGAGATTGAGGGTGGGCTGACGGGGTTTGTGGTGCCTTTTTGGAGGGACACTTTATTCAGTTATACCCACCCACCTCACCCCAAAAAAAAAAAATGTACAAAAAAAGACAAAAAGTGCTCTGTGAGCATGGCATTTTTCCTAGGGGGTGAGGGTGGGGAGAAGAGAAACGCAATTATGAATTATGAATCGAGTGTATTGTGTTTCTGGAACGTACCGCGGTCAAGGGGCCCCGAGCTGAGAGTGGCCTTTTTCTTCATCGAGGGCCTCCTCCTCCTCCTCCTCCTGCTCACGGAACTCAGTTTGCCTCACTTGTGCATAATGTGCATAACTCAAGTTTCTAGGCCTCGCCCTGGTTTTACTTTGTTTTATTTATTTATTTTTTATTTTTTTTTGTCAGCCAGAAAATTTATGTGGATTTGTTTTCAACTCATGCAAATGTGTGTGTTGGTCGAGTCACCTGTTCAGGATGTGGAAAGGACACCCTCCCCCAGAGAATGAGGAGGTGTCTGGCTTCCCCCCGACCCGGCTTGGTGACAGGTGTCGGGTCACCTGAAGGGCCCGGCCGTGCCGGAGTTACCTGTACCTGTTCGGGTCTCACGCAGCCGAGTTTTACGGGTGGCGCCTGCGGAGAACTTCCTTGACGTGCGGCTAGATGGTGCATGCTGGGAACTGAAGTCCCGTGTGTGTGTACGTCTTCTGTTTACTTATGTAGCATGTTTTATTGAGTATCTTTCACAATATGCTTCACGGCACGCTGTGGCCTGAACCAAGCAAGGCCAGAAGTGGCAGTGGTGAGGATGAACTCTTTGGGTGGCTTTTAGGATGGAACGTGTTCCTTTCTATTCTAGGTCTGTCTTTATGTGGTCCTGGCGACCTCAAACTGCGATAGCTGTAAAGGAATCGGGTACACTAGGGCTGTTATCTGATCAGTTTCCTGAAAGCCAGATGGTGCATGCTGGGATCTGAAGTCCTATTTGTGTGTGTGTGTGTGCGTCTTCAGTGGTGTGAAACTCAAAACCTTTTGGCAGGGCTGGGTAATCGTGTGCGTGCTCACGGTCACTAAACCAGTTATGGGAGACAAACCGGCCAGCGATGTGGAGACGTGTGAATCATTGTCGCGAGGGAAATGGGTGTAGAGACATTAGGAGTTATTCTTTAACCTTTTTCGGCTTGCTTCAGTGATCTCAGCCTCTCCCCCCAAACAGCTTGTTGGGTGAGTGTGGGCAGGGCATGATGGGAAGTCCTGTTTTTCCTCCGACCTGTTCCTCAAGGTAAACCGAATCACCGGCGCGTGAGTGTTTTTTTTTTTTTTTTTTTTTTTTTTCGGAAAGGTTGCGTTCCCGTGCCCCCGGTGTGACCCGAATTGGCTTGTGGGGGTGCGCTTCCACCCCTGTCCCGGTGGCGGTCCTGACGGTTCTGAAGTCGCGCACCTTCCTTCCTTCACCTCGTCTGCAGACGACGGAAGGATGAACGCATGATGGCGGGAACCTTGCCATAGTCAGTCAGCAGTCAGTTTGGATCTGTGACATGACAGGGGGCGTGTGTCCATCCTTGTTCGCCGTTCTCAGGGAGCGGTGTCCTTACCCCCCCCGCCCCGCCCCGCCCCGCCCCCACTCCTGCCCCCGCACACCGCCGTTACCCCTCCCTCTCCTCGCTCCGCACAGGATCCCCCGGTGCCAGGGGCCAAATTCCTCCCTTTATTTCCCAACATTCCTCACCAGCGGCGTGCGCGGGTCACGAACAAAAGGAGGAGACGGACCCCGGGGGCGGGCGAGCGTGACCTCTGACCTCGGCGGGGGTCACCGCGGCTTACCTAACCCCCGGGATCCGAGCGACGCCGATCGCCGTCCCCCTCGCCGTCCCCCGCCGTGCAAAACAAACTTCCCACGGTGGGCGTACCCCAGGGGCCCGGCTGCGGGGCCATCGAGAGGCTAATACACTCAGGAATGAAGGGGCCAGGTTTAACGAGCCCCCCCCCCCCCCCCTTACAGCAGCCCCGTCAGTGCACTGACCACGATGCGCCTGATAGCGGAGGGAACAGTGAGGGGGGGGGTGGGGGGGATATGGGGTAGGCTATCTGTTACACCATCGCTCAAAAAAAAGTAATGAAAAATGGAGATCAAAGCAGCATACCTGCCGTGCTGCTCACACAAATTAACTTTCAGAGACGGATCGGCTGGCCCCATGTTCAGTTATAATTTTTGAAAAAAAAAAAAAAACTTGATTCCAATTTCAGCTATTCTCCTGGTTTTTCATTTTCACATTTTTATTTTTTTTGCAGCACAATTCTGTCAAAACTGACTGGGCTACATGACTGCACTGAGTCCGATATTGTTTGTTGTGTCGGTGCTTGCACCTGTACAGGCATAGTGTGGTTTTGAAATTGTAACAAGGATGGTTGGTCTGTGGATTTTACAATGAACTTTGGAGCTGAGACTCAAACTTGTGCAATCCAAGTGGGGTGTTTTATTTACAGTGCCACCAACGAACATTTAAAAAAAAATAGTGTCCTAGCAGGAATTTCGCTCTGTTACAGAAATATTATGCCTTAGTTTCTTTATTAAACTAGAAAAGATAAACGTATGCTTAAAACAAAAATCATAACCGAGAAGGAAGGCAAACATTATATTTCAAAAGTGTGTATTTTAGTAGAGCATAACAGTGTCGTGGGTACAAATTTTCAAGGATACTTAAACCGGAAAAAAGGTAAACTTCAGTTTAAAATGCCATGTAGTTATGTTTGCGCTATACAAGACAAGTGTTAGATGCAAACTTTCAATAATGTTTCAAGGTATATCTGAAACCTTGACAGATTGCATAAGTTCAATCAGACTGACATGTTTTTTTTATGTTTTTTTGTTTGTGCACAGATGAACATGATTCTGTACAGAAGAAGACTTTCACAAAATGGATCAATGGCCACTTCTCCAAGGTAACAGTACTGTGCTGATTTTACATTTCCACAAAAAAATAATGTTGGGAGTACAGAGAGAGAGAGAGAGAGAGAGAGAGAGAGAGAGAGAGAGAGAAGCACAGGCATAATCACCGTGTGCTGTCAATCACTTGCTTTAAACCAATCACTGTGCCTTTCCATGGATGGCAAAATGTTGATTGGCTCCAAACAGTCAAAAATATTGACGGGTAATCAAGCCCTTTGTTTATGAATCCTCCGATTAATAGAAATCCACCGTCCAAAGACATTTAGGTTAGGCAAATTGGAGACTTTAAATTGCCCATAGGCACGAGTTTGTGAGTGAATGGTGAGTGTGTCCTGTGATGGGTCAGCGACCGGTCCAGGGTGCATTCCTGTCTCTCACCCAATGCATGCTGGGATAGACTCCTGCCCCAAACCCCCCCCCCCCCCCCCCCAGGAATAAGCGGGTTAGATAATGGATGGATGGATGGAGAACACTTTATGCGTTACCCATATATTGTTGGGCCCATGCCAGCGTGAAGGTGAAGCCTCGGTATGTATTATACGTGCGGTTGTTTTCAACAGTAATTGTGGTTAGCGCCACATTGCTAACAAGCCGACGGAATGATCTGCGGTTTTACCCATGGCTTTCTCTTTTTTGCCCCGAGGGGTAGATAGACCAGCTCCTCTCACTTCAGTGGGCAGCAGGGAAGGGGGGGGGGGGGCAGCAGCAGGGGTGTAGCGCAAAATTCTGGAGCCTGTGCAAATCCTGCTGTCCCTATGGGCCCCCCTTCCCAAAGCAAACTTTACAGTCCAGGCCTTGGAGTACCCCCCCCCCCCCCCCCCCCCCCCCCCCCCCGCCCACCCTGGGGCCCTGGGGCCCTGGGAAGTCAGTTCCACTGTTTCCCCCGACTACAGCACCCCTGGGTGCGAATCAGGTTCGACTTCATCAGGGGACAGGCCTGTGGGGCGTTCAGTCTGCATCCAGTCAACATTAGGCCTGAACCTTCAGTTTCAGCCACATAATAAAAAGTAAAAAAAAAACACCAGACCTCTTAGCAGCTTCACCACAAGAGCTTGACAGGAAACCAGCTTATTTAATTGAGATTTTTGTACTTTCATTTTAAGAGTCCTCTCAGATAGAGGAAGCGGCTCGTTTGTTAGACGGGCACGCTGCCCGTTTTTTGGTCTCTGAAATGCCCCCCCGGAACCGAGCGTCCAGGAGCCGCAAAAAAAAAAAAAAAAAGGCGCTTCGTGCCAAGAAAGCTTTAGTCATTCTCATGTGAAAGTTTTGTTCCCGGGCTGCTGTATCGGAGGTATTTTTAGCCGAAGGAGAGGAGCCGAAGTCTGTCCCGCACTGCCTGTCCCTCTTTAGAAAGAGAAACGCCGGCGAAGAAACGTCTATTTTTCTCCCTCGTTTCCTCTCTTAGGGTCAGGAGTGGGCCGTGAAATTTTTGAAAGCGGAAGTCTTTCTCCGGGTCTGTGGGGGGAGATGACCTTTTCGCTTGTGAATAGCCAGGGCGAGCGTCAAAACAGCAATATGTGAATATGGAGAATTACAGCTATGAATGGGGGTCACCACAGGTCATCTCTCGCGTGAGACTCGTGTTTCAGTGATTGTCTTTGAGAAAACTGACCAATGGCAACAATCTCAGGTGGCCTGATTTTGTGTTTCCTGTGCTCGTGTGTGTGCGTGTGTGTGTGTGTGTGTGTGTGTGTGTGTGTGCGTGTGTGCGTGTGTGTGTGTGTGTGTGTGTGTGTGTTGGTTGATTCGATCTCGGTTGGGTGATTTGGTATGATAGTAAATGTCTTGTTCATTGTTTGTTTTGGTTTGATGTGAGACTTGTTTATTGGTCGGTTTGGTTTCCTGCTGCCGAGATTGGCTGAGCTGGCTGAATGTAGATTAACTATTAACTGAAGCTGGGCTCTCGGCAGTTGAAGCTCGACTCTGATTGGACGTGGTGTGGTGTCGCTGTGGTTTGGTTGCAGACGGGGAAGACCCCCATCAAGGACATGTTCTCTGACCTCAGAGACGGCAGGAAGCTGCTGGACCTCCTGGAGAGCCTCACCGGGATGTTTTGGTGAGCCACGCCCTCTCACACCGCGATCTCATTGGTTTAAAAATCAGACCTCTCTTTGCCACACCCCCTCCCATGCCTCACGCCGCAATCTCATTGGTTTAAAAATCTTTGCCACACCCCCTCCCACCCCCTGGTATGGTCATATCGGAATCCACCCCTCTCCCTGCTTGTTTCATATCTCCCATGATGCTCTCTGACTAGGGCTTTCTAATGACCTGGCCTCAGTGGTAATGCTATAACGATCTACAGACACTGGTCAGTACGCCATTTTAAAATTACATTACGTGCCTTTTGGCCGACTCTCTTATCCATGACATTTACATTTTTATTTGGTGTCCATTTATATGTTGTCCGGATACATACTGAACCAATGCAGGTTCAGTTCCTTGCTCGTGGGGTACAAAGGCGGTGTCCTGCCTGGGAATCGAACCTGCAACCTCTAGCCCCGTTCTCTTTACGCTTTATCCTGTTCCCTTTAACCATTAGGCTACCCCCAGGCCGCCCCGGGGTAGCCATGAATAAGAAGAATGCATAACCTCATACCTGTCTGTACGCGTGCCAGGAGAACAAGACACGTACAAAACGGACTGTCATGCCTGCATGTCGGTTGGCAGCCTGTGACACGGTTATTCAGGCCTTAAAGGTCGAAGCGTGTTTGTTAACGGGGGAAAGTGATGACAGCCTGTGGTAAAACTATTCATTCAGACAATGCACAGAGACACCCGGCGTGTCATTCCCCGTCCGGCTGGACCTGTTTGCACATCGCAGGGCTCTCCGACAGGCTCTGCCACATTGTTTGTCAGTAGGTGTATTCTGGTTCCCAAAAAAATGCCCGTCTGCTTAGGCCACGGCATTAAAAAAAAAACTTGAGCGTACTAAACAACAAGCGTCGCTTAATAAAATGAAACCGTTATTTGAAAAACCCGTTCTGTTCCTCTGCCTCAAATGTTTCGTGGGCATCTCCAGAAGTCTCGGTTCGACAAGAGATGAAAGCAGAGAGAGAGAGAGAGAGAGTTAGGGTAGTGTTTGTTTTTATTATTTTTTTGCGCATGAATAATTCACGTGCGCGTCAGTGAGCCCCGGCTGGGATTTCGGCCTGCCATACACACGCTGTGTAAGTGGCGTGTAAAAACATGCGCTGTCCCGGGGGGGTGGGGGGGGGCAGAGAAATTGGACGCTGTAGTTACGGCGCGGTGTAAACAAGCCTTATATGGGCTCCTGTACGCGCTGTCCACTCAACAAGTCCGAACAAACACTTTTCCTGGGGTTATGCTATGCTATGCTACGCTACGCTATGTTACGGTTTGGCCCGAGGCAGATGCTTTTTAGCCACGGCGACCGACACGGATTATGCATCGCATTACATGCTACATATTTACATACAATCCATTTGTCCCGCTGGTTATTTTTGTAAGTAATTGGGGGGGAGGGGGGGGGGGGCGACATAGCTCAGGAGGCAAGAGCGGTTATCCGGCAGTCGGAGGGTTGCCGGTTCGATCCCCCGCCCTGGGCGTGTCGAAGTGTCCCTGAGCAAGACACCTGACCCCTAATTGCTCCCAACGAGCTGATTGGTACCTTGCATGGCAGCCTGTGTGTGAATGGGTGAATGAGAGGCATCAATTGTAAAGCGCTCTCTAGCGGCCACTGCTGGTCAGACCGGGCGCCTGCGGACGCACAAAACCTGAGAATATGCCGACCTTGTTATCCTCCGACGACATGGGCAGTGTATGATTGGTGTTGCATCTGCGGTGTGGAAAATGGCAAGAACAGGCATCGCGTGAATCGGAGGAGTCACGTCTGACATCTCCTCCTGACGACGGCAAGAAGGGTTGCTGGCGGGAGATCAACAAGTTCGGTTGAGTTCGGGGTTGGGGAAAAATGGGATAAAATCAGGGAGAATTTTTTTTTTTAAAGCATCTCACTCCAGGGTACAACTGTGGTGCTGAATGTGGAAATCGAATCGAACCTGTGGCCTTGAAGCTGTGAGGCCAGTTCACTGACCTTGATGCTACACTGCTGTTCACTTTCAGCCTCCTCTCTCCAAAGAGAAAAACACCAAATTAACTTGATATGAACTCACTCAGTTTGACGTGCATGTTGAGTTATAAACCTGCAGAAAATCTGAGCCTGTATTTCGTACTTGGGCGGTGGTTTGTAAACGTAAACCCAAATAATGCGTGTTTGAATATCCTGAACACATGCACAGCCACCTGTTCTTTTCCTGTGTGTAAATATGTACAATGCAATGACAAAATAAATCCACGAGACAGACTGATAGTTTCACAAACTCTATTTATCTGAAGCCTTTGCTGAAGTCAGCTGTGTTTGCTCACAGTGAAGGTCGACCGGGTAAGAAATCGAAGATTGAGAATTTGAATCAAACCGAAATCAAACCGAAACATTAACCAACTTATTAAATGTCAGACTTTGCAATCTAAGGACTGTACAAACCTTGGAATGACAACACAAAGACCGGATTTAATCTTTACTTTTTTTTTTTTTTTTCAACTGCAAAGACAACCTTGTCCACCGAAGGTCTGTCCACTGTCAGTAATCTTGTTACCATGGCATTTACAGAAAACCGGCCCCCCTGCCAGGGCTGGCATTGTGCTTTTGAGAAGCACTTAAACTCCTGCTAATCCCCCCCCCCCCCCCCCCCCCCCCCCCCGCCCCACACCCCCTGTTCCTCTTTTCATTTTTAGACCAAAGAGCGCGGGTCCACTCGTGTGCACGCCCTCAACAACGTCAACCGCGTCCTCCAGGTTCTGCATCAGAACAGCGTGAGTATCTGGACCTTCCGTTCTTCCGTTCACCCTGCTGAGACCCGGCAGAAGAAGAAGAAAAGTTTTGAGTATTTTAATATTTTGTCTTGGCTGACAAAAACACGTTGCAATGAGAATGTTTTCCAGAAGTATCATTTGTTTTATTTTTGTTTGAGTGTCCCTTGCAAGGTAGGGTTCAGCGTAGTTAATGGTTCTTGAGATTATGAACAGTGAGTCATGTCCCTTTTTAGGGAACACAAAAATCAATTTATGGTCTTCTCGGAGGATATCTAGGTTATCAGTAGATGTTCAATAGTAAACCACAGGGAAGCTGAAATGGGTGGGGGAATGAGTGTGGGGGGCAGGGGCTGTACTCTTTCCTCATTGCCGTTGGTTGTCAAGTGTCACATGATGCAGATTTGCAGTTATGGGGGTGAAGGGGTCGGGGGGGGGTGGGGGATTGAAAACACGGGTGCTGATTTGAGCATGATGCTTGCCAGGCTCTTTTGGAATTCAGGGCTCAGTGCTACGTGACTTTTTTTTTTTTTTTTGGGGGGGGGGGGGGGGGGGGGGGGGGGGGGGGGGGGGGGGGGGGGGGGGGGGGGGGGGGGGGGGGGGGGGGTTCTTTTTTGCCGTAACTGGACCCTCCAGATTTGCAGCTCTGGCTCCAGTACCCGTTGTAAGAGCGTTTGCATGCTGACACGAAAGTGGTTATTAAGGAGTGCGTCCTCAGGCGAGTGGGGTGGGGGCGGGGTTTGGTTTGGAGCGTCTGCTGAACTTGTGCTGAAGTGCCCCCCCCCCCGCCCCATAGCCTCTGATAGAGACAGTTCTGTGACCAGGAGCTCCACCTCCTTCTGCCCCTCCTGAGCGGCTCCTCTCTCACCTCTCTTATCGCAGACTGAGGTGTCCTGGCGCTGTGCTAGCCCAAATAAGAGGCCCCCCCCTCATCCTCTGCCACGTGAGGCAAAGCTCACCAGTCGACAGTCCCAAACCCCCATTCCCCCCCCCCCACACCCCGGTCGCCCCTTAAGCACGATCCTCACTGCGTCTGCTCTACTCTATTTTTTAAGCAACAGTTCCCCCCCCCCCCCCCCCCCCACCCTCCTGCTAATGGTTAGCGGTTAGCGGCCGGCACAGCAGTGATTTAGCACGTCCACCAACCGCGTGAACGGTTAGCGGCGTTTGTGCCGCGTTTGCCTTCTTCTTCCTCGTCACCTAAATGATCATTCAGGAGCCCACACGTGTGTCGGGCTGTTTGCTCTTCTTCGGCAGGACCTGGCGGCCGTTGATCCCGTCTCTATAGAGATCAGATACAGACCTGCCAATGGCAGCCCTGCTGCTATCTTAACGGCCTACTTTCCCCCAGCGCTGAAATATGTCATCGTTCGTTGCTCTCGTGTCAGGTGACACAGGTATGACAGAGGTGTGCCGCTGGGTTGCCACATAAAGACTGTGTTTCTCTTCTAAGCTCTGTGGGACTTGTGTGATTAATGCTTGTGGTAGAGCCAGACTTGGCCAGTGCTCCATGATGGTTCAGGTAAAACCGGCTCTCTCTCACCTGCTCAGGTGGATCTGGTGAACATTGGCGGCACGGACATCGTGGACGGCAACCACAAGCTGACGCTGGGCCTGATCTGGAGCATCATCCTCCACTGGCAGGTGAGCCGACTCCGCCCTCTTGTCTGTCAACGTGAGAGGGCGAATCACATGGGAGCAGGCTCCACCACCCCCACGGGCCCCCCCCCCCCAGTTCAGAGGTCTGCAGCCCTAGTCCTGGAGAATTTCAGGGGCATACAGATTTTTTGTTTTCACCTTAAAGTCAGTCACCTTACAGTTCTGCCCCAATAAACCAGGTGAGATGTGTAATCGCCTGTTTAATCAACTGCTTTCATTGACCAATGAAGTGCTGAGCAAGAACAGAACCCTGCAGACCCTGCGGCTCTCCAGGGTTTGTGGACATCCTGTGATAGTTAGTCAACGCAAGAGTGCTTCCAAACAGGGAGCTGACTCCTGCTGTTTGCCCATCCGTACGAGTGAGCATTACCTGGGAACTGACCCCGCCCCTTTTACCCGTGAACAGGAGAGCGCGGCGGCACCTGTGTTCTGCTTTCTTACGCCTCTGCCGTGGACAAACAGGGCTTTTATCCGGCCGTGTTTATTTATATTGTTTATTCAGCGCCTAATCTACCCCCCCCCCCCCCCCCCCCCCGGCCCGTTCAGAAGGGTGTGGAACAGATGGGTTTGCTCTCGCTACCATTTACTAAAGCCAAAAAAAAAAAAGTAAACATGGATGTCAAAAGACGTTGACTCACGAAATGTAAACTAAATGAAACCTGCAGAGAGAATGACTAGTGTTGAGGATTATGAGACTGAAGCTGTAAATACAGCTTGCGGTGTAGTGACAGGGGCGCCATTTGAGGGGGGGGGGGGGGGCAATTTGGAGGGCCCTGACAGATGGGGGCCTTCAAAAAAATGGTTCTACAGTTGCGCAGCGATGGGGGGCCCTGGGGTGGTTGTGCCGAAATCCCTGGCAACACCCTGGCGTGGTCACGCCCACTTGCTTCTGATTTCTGTGTGCGCTGTTGACTTGAGGTGCAGCACTGATCCCTGCCGTCCAAAACAAGTACAGGGGATAAGAGTGGGGGGGGAAAAAAAAAACCGTTTCTGAAACATTCGACAGTTGATTGTGAACGGCGGTCACCTTCGCTTTTGTCCTCTGTGTTCCCAGGTCAAAGACATCATGAAGGACATCATGTCCAACCTGCAGCAGACCAACAGCGAGAAGATCCTGCTCAGCTGGGTGCGGCAGTCCACGCGGGCCTACGACCAGGTCAACGTGTTCAACTTCACCACCAGCTGGGCCGACGGCCTGGCCTTCAACGCCGTCCTGCACCACTTCAGGTGAGCGTCCGAAACGGGACACCACGCGAGGGGTGCACCTTCCGGTTACGAGGTTCAGTTGAGGTTCAGTTGAGGTTTGGCTGAAGTTCGGTTGAGGTTAGATACTGTATATTGAAGAGATTGTAACTTTCGGCTCACTGATTAAACAGAGATGACCTCCACCAATCATGGAGGTAACTGGTAACAACCTACAGGACAATGGCAAACCTGATTGGTGGGTGCTTCTTCCTGTTAATACCCACGAGGAGCCAGTGTGTGCTGGCGGACCCATCGTGCCTGAATACTTCATACCACTGGTGCATTTGAGCATGTGCAAATTGCTCATACCACTTCCTTATTTCCCGGCATTGTTTGGTTGTGTCGAAAGTCGTTTACGTTTTTTTTGGCCAAGGTTGCGTTTGTGGTAAACGTGCGGGGCAGCTGTTGATTTGGGTTCGGGACCCGAACCGCTGCATTGTTTTCTGGGAAGGAAAGACGGCTTGTGGAGGACCGAGTTTCCCCCTCCGCTGGAGGCCGGTTCTGGGGAAGCGTGAATGTTCTCTGGCGCTTGGCACTGCTCACCCCGATTACTCCTGCACGCATTCCACACGCGCAGAGAGTCGCATACCACACCCGCCCCTGCTGCACACACACACTCACACACACACACACACACACACACACTCAACACAGACTCACACACCCGCCCCTGCTGCACACACACTCAACACACACACACACACACACACACACATACTCAACACGGACTCGCATAACCACCCCTGCTACACTCACACACACGCACTCACAAACACACACAGATATACTCACACACACACACACACTCAACACGGACTGACACACCCGCCCCTGCTGCACACACACACTCAACACACACACACAGATATACTCACACACACGCGCACACACACACACACAGATATACTCACATGCACACACACACACACACACATGCACTCACACACTGATACACACGCGCACCCGCACACACACACGCCCCTGCTGCACACACATGCACTCACATGCGCACACACACGCGCACACACACACACACACGCCCCTGCTGCACACACATGCGCTCACGCGCGCGCACACACACACTCACTCACATGTATGCATTAATGCTGCATGCATTCCGCGCATAAACACATTCCACCAGCCGTCCCATAACTAGCTGGCGCCATGCGCGCTAATCGAAACGGCCTTTAAAAACTCTGTAGCATCGCAGCTGTGTATTCTCACACCCCCCCCCCTCCAACCCCCCCCCCCCCCCCCCCCCCCCCCCCCCCCCCCCCCCCCCCCCCCCCCCCCCCGCCCCCCCCCCCAGACAGGGGTCCGGGCCTGATTTCGGCACAGTGAGTCCTGGGACAGCTACATGCCTGGGTACTGCCGTCCACACCCTGAGGCCTGTCCTCGCCCCCTTCTGGGGCCCCTCCCACCCCCTCCCACGGAACCGGGGATAGGTTGCCGGGCAGCATTGCTGGTGCCCCGCCCTGCCCTGCCCTGCCCCGCTCCAACCTCAGCCTCCCTTTCTCTTTTTCTCATCCCTCCTTTTCCACTCTCTCTCGCTCTCTCTCTCTCTCTCTTTTTTTTCTTCTTCTGATTCATTTGTTTAGGAATTTGACAGAAGGCAGCGTGTGCATGAGAAAGAAATGCCGGGGGGGGGAGACTCGTAAAAAAAAAACACCCCCGCACGGGCTTAAAAGTGCCAACAGTGTGAAAGGTCCTCGTCAGGTTTAGCTGTGGTGGCTGCTGGGAAAGGCATTAGTTCAGTGTGAGTTTCTCTCTGAATTAAACGTGCGTTGGCACAGCACATAAACACACTCAGATTTGGGCCAAACTGCTGAGCTGTGGCTTACGTGCACAGAGCACACTATCAAATTACGTTTAATATGTAATAACCATAGGTCAAATTACATTTAATGCAAAGTGTAGGTCATATCAAGGCATTTGAGCTGGGATTATGCCATCCCACAAAAGCCAACCTGTCAATCATTGTTTGTAAATTTGAGGGAAGTTTGATTGGGCGACCAGTTGCCACGGTCTTGGTCAACGTATAGAATTCTGTACGGTTCGATGATTTAAAAAAAAACACACATTGCAGCCAATATGAGGATTCTTGCGGTCGCAAATGATAAATGAACACAGAGAATTTGCTGGTGAGTTTTACAGGCATGTCATGTCCTAACGTAGGACACATATGTGCAGATGGCAGTGTGTTTAATCGGCTTGATAACATGGTCCCTGCGCTCCCCAGAAAAGGTGGTTTTTAGAAATATCTTGTTTTTCTTGCAGAACCATCAGAAATAAGTCTCCCCCACCCCCCAATAAAAAATAAGCCTACCCACCCCAGAAATAAGCCTCCCCCCAATAAAATAATGGCAGTCAACATTTTAAAATCCCAGCATGCTCTGCAGCTGTGGAGTGAATCTGCATGTATGTGTTGATGCTGCTCTGATGGTGGTCTCTGGTCCACGTGCGCCCTGTGTTTGAGTGACAGACGCCCGCTTCTCTCTCTCTCCGTTTCGGCTGCAGGCCCAACGCGTTCAGCTGGGAGAAGGTGGAGGCGCTGCCCCCGGTGGACAGGATGGAGCACGCCTTCACCGTGGCCAAGGACCAGCTGGGCATCGAGAGGCTGCTGGACCCGGAAGGTATTTAGTTCATTGCATTCATATAGCACTTTTCCGAACTTCCGAACATCTCAAAGTGCTTTAACAGTGACGAAGGGGAACTCACCTCACCCACCACCACCGCTTTGCGGCGTGTGTGTGTGGAAATAGGAAACACTAGTTGAACTAGCGGCGGGACAGCAGTACTAGTTAGCATCCACGGGCCCGGTGATCTGGTCATATTCGCTGAAGAGCTTATTTAACAGTGCTTTGGTTTTTCAGACGGTGAATTGCCATTACCTGTGCGTCTGGAATTTCAATTAAAGCGGCGTTCTTCCTGTGAGCACAGTCTGCTCTCAACACCGATTACAGCAGACAGACAGCGTACCAGCACGCCTGATTACGTGCCCTTTAACTGTCGCTGTTGTAATTGCCTTTTTTGATGATGGCCCGTTCTGTTGTTTTCCACAGTAACGCAGCTGGAACCTTTAGCCGCCGTCGCTATACGCTATATCCTGTTTCTGTTTTTGTATTGTTTGTATGAGTTTGTCACAGCACAGTGGGCCTGAACACACACACACACACACACACACAGTCGGGAGCAGTCCACCGTCTATAATGGTCTATAACGGTCTATAACAGTGTATAACAGTGGGCTCCAACCCTGGTCCTGGAGAGCTACAGGGTCTGCTGGTTTTCATAGTGACTCTGCACTTCATGAATCAATTAGAGCAGTTGATTACACAGTTAACTCAACTCCACCTGGTGTCTTGGGTCTCAATTGGGTGCTGATTTTAAGGTGAAAACAAAAACCAGCAGACCCTGTAGCTCTCCAGGACCAGGGTTGGAGACCACTGGTCTATAACATATTCGTATTTTCAGACGTATGTGTCCCTGGCTTTACGGTATTTTATCTGCTTTGTGTTCGTGTCCGTACTCTGTGTTCTTAAAATTTATTGTAAGTTTGCGCTTCGGGCTGACAGGTGCATAATTCCCCCTCTGGGGGTTGGGGGGGGGGGGATCGATAAAGTATTGCCCGTCCTATAACTCGCCCGTACGCGGGCGTATCTCGACAGAGAGGAAGAGCGCGCCGTGATTTAGCTATCTCTCCTCGCTCTCTCTCACTCCTCTTCTCGCTCTCTCTCTCTTCTCTTTCTCTCCTTCTCTCTTCTTTCCCCATCCCTCCTTCCGTAGACGTGGCAGTGCAGCTGCCCGACAAGAAGTCCATCATCATGTACGTCACGTCGCTCTTCGCCGTCCTGCCGAAGGAGGTCACCATGGAGGACATCCGGGAGGTGGAGGCCCTGCCCAAGAGGTACCGGGCGGAGGCCGAGGTGGGCGGAGCCCTCAGCCCTCAGGTGAGGAAGGGGGGGGCGGAGCGTCGCTTGCTCTGACCCCGCCCGGTGCTCGGACAGTACGCACGCTTGTGTAGGTCCGTGCGATGTGAATCCATCCCACTGCTGGCTTTGAGAACAGAGACCGTTAAGTATGCTTCAAGGTCTGTAGCCAGTTGTATCATGGTTAGCAGTTCTCTGTTAAATCAATAATTGCGAGTTACTTGAAAATACGCTGTGGGAATATATCAGTTGTTTGTAATTTTTTTGTGCGATGTCAGTACAATGTAATTGTAATTTGTAAGAAATTTTGCATACTTGTAGGAATTTTACAACATGGAATTTGCATAGAATTTTAAACAGCACACCCCAGGCTGAAGTTGTGTCAGATATGACTGAAAGAACTTGGATTTCTTTCATGGTGTATTTTACATATTCAAAGCTTGGAGCTAGACAGTGATTTCTCAGCAGTCAGTGGGTCGTGTGCAGGTCTTATCACAGTGTGAACAGTTTGTTTGCCTGGGGGTGTGTAGATTCAGTCACGGAGTGAACAGTTTGATGGTCAAGGATGTGTGGATTTTATCACGAAGAGAGGAATCTAATTGGCAGTGATAAGTGTTTCTTTTATCCTGATGAAAAGTGCAGGGTTGGCAGGGGTACATTAGTTTCATATCATGAAGAGGGCAGGTTGACATGCTGGGAAATGTAGTTTTTATCTTTAAGGAGAGTTGTTTGGCTTGCTGGGGTATGTAGTTGTCTTTTCCATGGGGGAGCAGTTTGGCAGGGGAATGTAGGTTCAGTTATGAGAGGAACAGATTAGTAGGCACTGGGTTGTGCTGTTGGCCTTGTTTTGGGAGGGGAGGGGGGGGGGCGCACCACGGCTGGCGTTCTTCCAGCAGCTAGCCTGGGCCCTCATCCTGCTGTTTCACCCCTGCCGTTTTTGGGCAGGCCCATCGAGAGCAAATCGCTCCTTTATAAACCCCCCGGTCTGTAAGACCCCAAAGCCTGTCTGCACCCCTAATTGAGCACAGTCTCTGTAACGCTGGAGGGGACGGGGGAGAAGGGGGGAGGGAGAGAGGGAGAGATGAGGAGAGGGAGGGGGGGAGAGAGAGAGAGGGAGGGAGGGAGGAGAGGGGGGGAGAGTGGGGGAGAGAGAGGAGAGGGAGGGAGAGTGGGGGGGAGAGAGAGAGAGAGGGGGGAGGGCTGAGAGAGGCGGGGGAGAGGAGAGAGAGAGGGAGAGGTGGAGGGGGGATAGAGACGAGAGAGAGAGGGGGAGGGGAGGGATTGGGGGAGAGAGAGAAATTTTATAAAGAGAATTTGTTTTGGCAACAGTGCATATCATGCCAAGAATTGGGAAATTGAGAGGGGGGGGGAGAGAGTGAGAGGGAGGGAGGGAGGGGGGGAGGAGAGGGAGAGTGGGGGGGAGAGAGGGAGGGAGGGAGGGGGGGAGAGTGGGGGAGAGGAGAGAGAGAGAGGAGGGAGGGGGGAGAGGGAGAGAGAGAGAGGGGAGGGGGGGATAGAGAGAGAGGGAGAGGGAGAAATTTTATAAAGAGAATTTGTTTTGGCAACAGTGCATATCATGCCAATGAAATTGAAATTGAGAGAGGGGGGAGAGAGGGAAAGAGAGAGAGAGAGAGAGAGAGAGAGAGAGAGAGAGAGGGAGTGAGAGAGAGAGAGCCGTAGTCCTTTCGCCTTTCTTTAGGATTACATTACAGGCTGAGGTTTGTCTGGTGGCTGTGCAGTGATATGCCCCAGAGTCTCGAACACAGCGGACAGGGCCAGGCCCAGCGTCTGTCGTCTGCCTGTCCCTGCCTGTCTGTCTGTCTGTCTGTCTGTCTGCCTGTCTGCCTGTCTGCCTGTCTGTCTGTCTGTCTGTCTGTCTGCTGCCTGTGTCTGCATGAGTCTGCATGAGTCTGCATCCATCTGCGTCTGTCTGCCTGTCTGTCTGTCTGCATGTCTGTCTGTTTGCATCCATCTGCCGAGTCTGTCTGCATGAGTCTGTGTCTGCTGTGTCCAGTCTGTTTGCATCCGTCTGCGTCAGCTGCCTTAGAGCAGTCGCCTCCCCTGGCTGTAAATTGCACTGCACTCTGGGAAGACTCCACGAGGAGCCTCCCTGAGACTCTTATCCGTTTCCAGTGGAATTTGGCTCCTGGCGCGATCAATTTGTTTCGGGATATTTGGGATACTGGCGCTTAAGCAAACGTTATAAATAAGACATTTTTGTTTTTATTTTCTGTTTTTAGCGTTCGGATGGAGCGAAAGCCCGCCGGTCTGTGAATTCCCCGCGTGTGCATTCTTTGGTGAAGGAGAACCAGCTGTGCTGCGGGGCTGGTGCAGGAGGCAGGGGAGTTATTTAAGGCCAAGACCGAGCCCTCGCGGCACACACAGCTGCATTTTTTTCTGCGGGTTACCACCCTTCCCCGAGCCTCTGGCCATTTAGCGCTATGCGCTGTCAATCCCAGGTGGGCGTGGCCAGCAAAGAACCACGTCAGGTAGAGATGGCGTCGTGTCCAAGTTGTGCGCGCACGCATTGGGGAACAACCCAAGGCATTGTGTCTGCGCGATTCTCTGGCATTTAAACCCTCGGGTACCAAAGAGGATCTTTCTCTCTGTGTGCATGTGCTGAGGCCTGAGAGGATCTTTCTCTCTGTATGCATGTGCTGAGGCCTGAGAGGATCTTTCTCTCTGTATGCATGTGCTGAGGCTAAAGAGGATCTTTCTCTCTGTGTGCATGTGCTGAGGCCTGAGAGGATCTTTCTCTCTGTATGCATGTGCTGAGGCTAAAGAGGATCTTTCTCTTAGTTTTAAACATCTCTGCAGCCGTGTATGTGCTCCATCAAAAGTACACAGAAAGGCTCGGCCTGTAGGGCAAAGCTTGGGCCTTCCTGGGATGGGAAAATTGCCAAAAAAATATTTTGGTGGTGTAATCCCCCGACCCCCGGATACGCCTCCTCTCTCCAAGCCCCTTGCCTCTTTAAAGGAAGGGGTGTGTGACCTAACCACTGTGCTTGTTTTTCCTGATGTTAAAGAGGAAAAATAGGGAAGTGGCTTTCTCTCCCACTCGACATCCTCCTTAATGCCTGGGCTGGCCCTTCCTTCGGAAATATCCCAGCATTCCTTGCTGCGTGTCGGTCAACGACAACCGTTCAGTCACGCTGCTCTGTTATATTTCAGTACATGCTACTCTGTGAGCTGGGATGGTTTTTTTTATTCAACAGAAAAGAGGCTTTTTTTAGTTTTTAATTCACAGGCATTTTTAAGAGCTGTGATCGTAAAAAAAAAAAAAAAGTAAGTCCCCAAAAAAATGCTGCTTGCAATGTTTGCCGTTGGGCAAACAAAAACTTCCCACGCTTGGAAAGGCCTACGGAAAATCTCTTGACGGAGCTGGTGTGGTCGAGCGACGGTTTCCAAAAGTAGTCCCGGCACAGGAAGTGAGGAATGCTACTGCTCGGGAGGTGGAGGGCAGCAGAAAGCTTTTCTCTTCTTTTCTGTGCTCTATTGATCTTGCCTGGTGTAATCGAGCCTGCCTATATAACAAGAAGGTGGGGGTTTGCACTTTTTGAGAGTATTTCATTGGTCCCAGTACACCAGACAAGATCAGTAAAGCGTAGAAAAGTATTTGAATCCAAAACAAATATGCATTTGACCCAGGTCTGGTGCTCACCATGAACTCCTTCGCAAAACTTCACAAAACTGTGTCGGTACTGTCTAATCTTGCTGTGTGCGTCTGGGAAATCTTTTTCCATTGTACAAGCTCTCAAAACACCTATTTGTCAACTACACTAGGATTCAGATCATTAAAACTGTAATGGAGTTCAAGAGGAATACTCAAACTGTGCCTGTTGCCATTCTGTAAATTCTGTAATTTGATGAAAATTGCAGTTCTGAAATTACAGCACGTTCTCTTCTTTTCAGGTCTAGCCCAAATAAAGGCCTAAATTAGCAGTGACTTTTAATGTGGGTTTCTGTTGCAAATGCCGTGGAACATTTTCAACAAGTGACCTTTTCCTCCCGATTCGGGGCATGTTGGGTAATTTTGGAGGAAACAATGGCGCATTGAGTCATGGTTTAGATGGGCCTTTTGCATTTCTGTCTTGTTTTTTTCATGGCTTGCCCAAGGCTGAGAAGTTTCATGTTTTTCTTGTTTTTTTTTTTTTTTTTTTTTGTTCCTTATGAAATTTTATTGTGATACTGCTGGTGCATTCAGATTTACATTTAGCGAATGGGGAATTTACGCATTGATCCAAATTAAGTTTGCCAGACCATATAATCCCCAGAAGCTTCGAGAGTTTTTGCTGTTATTAAAAAAAATCATAACTTCATCAAAGTCTCACCCTGAGCTTCAATAACTGGTCATAAAAGCAATTTAAAAGTATTTTTGTGAAGGAGGAATCCATTCTCAAGCACATTAAAACGTTTATTTTCCCACAGAAGGCAGTTTTAAAAGAGCATTATGCTTTGCTAACTTTAAATGGTGACAGCACAGCCCACACACAACCAGACACAAGGAACAGCCATATTTAGATGAAGTATAGTCAGTACGATGGATATCGGAAGTAGTTAGAAAACAAGTGCTTTGTGTGTGGTTGTGAAAATAGCAGTGCTTAAAATGAACAAGAACAAGAACCTTGTTCCTCAGCCAAAACAGCGCAATCATCCATTGAAGTCCGTCTTGCTGTCTCTGTTGACAACGCATGGTGGAACAGGTCAGTTGATGGACTGGGGGGGTGTCACTGCCCCTAGTGGCCATGCGTGGAACCACAGGTTGGAGAGGGGCAACGGAAAGGGCGAGGAATGTCAGGTCACATGCTGTGCCCTGGCGTTCGGTCCGCCCGAGCGCTCGAGCTCGGCTGTGGCGCCTATCGCACGCGTGCGGTGAGGGCGCCGGCCCTGTCCGTCACTGTCACCCCTCACCCGTCAGCAGGACCGGAGGCCCCAGCGCCTGGTGCTCAGAGAGAGGCCTGCGATTACTTAGCGCCATGTTTGAGCAGTCAGCATTCCGCCCCAACACCCAAACTATTCTGGGAAGGGAACATCGACCCTCCCTCTAATCACGAGTGGCTAGTAAAGATAACAGCCCTCATTTTTCGTTTTATTTTTTTTAGGCGGGGGGGGCGGATCATATGTGATCAAATAAATGTGATTTAATCTGACCTCCTTTGAAGTTCAGATGCTTGTACACTTGTTATAACTCAAAAATTTGATTGGTCAAACAAGCTCATAAAATAAGACCTTGTTCATGCTTTCAGACTTCCTGTAAACATTGGTTATTGGTTACTGGCTTGTGGGTGTGGCCTGTGTAGTGAGGGCTCTCTCAATGATAAGCTTATTGGGTCCGTGCTTTTTGGGGGTGTGGCTCCATACAGATTGCTGGTTCAGTGATCAGCTTACTGGATACCTGCTTTTTTGTGGGTGTGGTCTGTATCAGTAGTGCTCTGCCAGTAATCAGGTTATTGGATAGTTGATTGTTGGGGGTGTGGCCTGTGAGTTTGGGAATGCTGACAGGGTGAACCCCTCTCCCTGTCCCACAGGGCTTGACCCCCGGGGAGAGCGGCAGCAGCCCCCGGGCGGAGACCCCCAGCACGGTGACGGAGATGGAGGTGGACCTGGACAGTTACCAGGCAACCCTGGAGGAGGTGCTCACCTGGCTGCTGTCGGCAGAGGACACGCTGCAGATGCAGGACGAGGTCTCCGAGGACGTGGAGGAGGTCAAAGACCAGTTCCACACCCACGAGGTACCAGCCCCGAAAACCGAAATCCTTCCTCCTTTCCTTCCTTCCTTCCTTCCTGTCGTCTTCTGTGCTCGCCACGAAAATCGCTCCAGCACAAAATGGTAGTGCCCCCTGCTGGAATGGCATTAACACCTTTGATGAGTAGGTTGGAATGTTTTTTTTTTTTGTTTTGTTTTTGCATAATTCTAGTGTTCTAGAACTGATTTAGATTTCAGTCACCAGCAGCGATTGTGACATCAACATTAGAATGTTCGTTAAGAACGTTCTCATCACACGTTTGTGACCTCACACCTTAAAGGGTTAAAAGAACTGCCCTGTTCCTGTAGCCTACGGGGGCCATTTTCTGTGCTACCCTAACTGTCATTAATTGTAGGAAGTGTACAATAGTGATGGCAGCGTTTGGGCTTCATGAACCTTGAAATGGGCGGGGCTATCATGTAAAGTGAATGACTGGCTGATTTCAATGCGCTTCCAAAGGCTTTGGTGCGGTCGTTGTTTGGGATTGACGCCATTGGCTTGAGTCATCCTTTATGCATCTCGCACAACACCCTGGTCTCCCGTAGCGGCGGCCCGGCTCAGCTCTTGGCGCTAAAACTCGTCCCCGCCTCTGTCATTATTTGGCTTTTTAATTTGATCGGTTGTTTCATGAGCCCCCCCCCCCCCCCCCCCCCCCCCGGCCCCTGGATGTCCCACACCAGCTGAATGGCTGAGCGGTTATAGCCCCGACGGAGGCCCTTACTGTAGAACCGAGGGAGCCACGTCTGTTTTATGGGTCAGGCCTTTTTTCCAGGAGGATTATGGGTATTTTAATTTAGACCATAGGGGCCCCCCGCTGCCCCCCAGAGAACAAGTTCCATACATGCCAGGAATGTCAGGAATTCCGTGGAGCGGAGCTTCTGATGAAACGGGACCGCGTACGTGCTTGTTTTGGAGAACTTTGCTCCGGTGACTGAAAGGTGAATGTTTGCGGATGACATGTTTTGAAATCTGGGCCTGGCGATACTGATGACACGCAGTGAAAAGGCCTTTTCAGGGAGGCAAAGCCTATTATATAGCTATCACGTTTTACAACGCCCCCCCCCCCCAAAAAAAAAGACAGCAGATCACCCTGAACGGTCCAGGAGAAGGAACGTCCCCGTGTCGGCTTTGGCCGAAACGTCAGCTCATCCGATCGTCTCCCTTCCGCCGTTCCCCTCACCTCGCGAAACAAACGAGAGCGTTGCGGAAAAGCCCGGCTCCTGTTGTCACACAGGAATTTTCTTTTTTTTTTTTTTTTCCCTCATACACAGCTAGTCATAACTGGCTTTCTGACAACTATGCAGCCTTGTTCCTTCAGCTACAGTACAAATGTGAAGGACGAGTGGGGTGGGGGTTTATGTTGTGGGGGGGTTGGGGGATGGGGGTAGGGGGTGGAGGTTCGACTGGCTCACAATGATTGGCTCACGCTTTTAAAAATGACTGTGGTGAAAGAAATGTATGTACAGATAAGCTGTGGAATGTATGTGAAATGGATGTGGAATGGCGGACATATGCTGCATAAATTCCTACTGCCAACAAGTTTTCTTTATTATTCTGGACGTTTTTCCTTTAGTGTTTTGACAGAGCTGGGGGTAGTTTTTGGTCTGCTGTTGCTCTGTTAGGTGGAGGTCAGAAGGCTGCCTGGGCGATCTGGGCGGGTGATCTGTGAGCTTCAGATCACGGGAGATAAAAGACGCTGATTTCCCTCGGTCTGCGTTTGGTCGTTTGGTTCGGCTGACGTAACGGGAGTGCGTCGCCTCCACCTGCCGCCGGTGCGTTTCCGTGGCAACGATCGTATCTCACCTGGTCCGGTGGCGCTGCTCCCGCATAAGCCTTTTTTTTTTTTTAACGCTCCTCGACTTGAGAATTTTGGCGAAAGGGAATTTTGCCGGTCAAAGGTTCATGCCCTGCTCTCTCTGCTCTTTCTTCTCTGTGGATGTTCTGCATTCTGAAGTACAGTATGTGCTTCCTGTGTTCAGAGGAAGTAGGTGGGTTTATCACAGTAACCAATCAGAACCCGGCCCAGCCTGTTCTGCTAATGGGAGAGGGAGCCACTGCTGTAGAGAGGAGACTTGGGGTGTCCTGGGGTGTCTGGGGTGTCCCAGGGTGTACGGGGGCACCCCCAGTTTGGGGTCGCTGGGCGCTGATCGCTCCGGTCTCCTCCCAGGCCTTCATGATGGAGCTGACGGCCCACCAGAGCAGCGTCGGCAACGTCCTCCAGGCCGGAAACCAGCTGATCGCCCAGGGCAACCTGACGGAGGAGGAGGAGGAGGAGATCCGGGAGCAGATGGCCCTGCTCAACTCGCGGTGGGAGAACCTGAGGGTGGCCAGCATGGACCGGCAGGCCAGGTCAGTGTGGGGTCACGACCCCCCAGCGGCGGCAGGGCGTGGCACGGTGCCGTGCGGGTTTTACTGTGTCTCTGCTCTTTAGGGTTACACTGTGCGCTCGTTCCAATTGCTTATTTTTATCCGTCCTCCTCTCCCTGGGCCTCGCATGACCCAGAAATCGATCAAGATCCGCCATCTGTAAGGACATTTTAGTATCCGTTAAATGCTCCTTGGAGGAGTGAGGAGGCTCCTGGAGCGAGGATACACAAGCACAGCCTTTGTGAAAGGCCTTTTGGAAAATGTCAGGTATATGGGGTCCACCTGTGGATCCACCCCTCCACATCTGCCACGTCTGTAATTGACGTGGCCTCAAACTGACGCTTGACTCAGCTAGCACGTTCCATTTGCCTCGTACACGTTGTCTCGATTCCTCTGTCCTCTGTCGAGTGAAGCCAAGGAGCATGGAAAGGATGCAAGCGAGTGAAAATAAGCGGTTGGAATGAACAAAGTGTCTCTTCTGAATCCAGGCTCCACGAGGTCCTGATGGACCTGCAGCAGCAGCAGCTCCAGCAGCTCTCCGATTGGCTGACGCTGACCGAGCAGCGAATCAGGAAGATGGAGACAGAGCCGTTCGCCGGGCACATAGACGGCTTCAGGGCTCAGATAGATCAGCACAAAGTAAGGCACTGACCCGCCTACATCACAGCACAATAACAAAAAAAAAAAAACTGATTTAAAGCATAACACAGCTTCAGTTCCTTAAACACCTTTAAAAGGTTCCATAATATTAAGCATCTTTAACAAGGGTATAGCAGTGCTGTGTTCCTCCATTTTTTGGTATTTCTCTGTTCATGAAGTGAATTTCAGTTGATTTGTGGAGCAGGGCTGAATTGAAATGACGCTGACCCGTTGACCAACCGCCTGGGTCTTGTGTAATATTTGTCTTCCTTTCCAAGCTGCGGTGATGTTGACATACAGTATGAGCACCAGTTGGTAGATATGGGGAATAAGAAATCGCCACCGGTGGGTTTTGTGTATTCAAATATTACACAAATGTCAGATGTTTCATTTTATGAACAATATTGACAGAGATCGCTTTTAAAGTGCACAAAGGAAAAGTCTTTTTTTTTTTTTTTTTTTTTTTTTAAAAAGACAATGAATCCAAATGTCTTATTTATTTTTCCTCCCAGTGCAGATTTTACATGAAAAATGGTGTTTTAACTCGTCATTGTAATGCCTCGATTGATATTCTCAGGCCCTGCAGAATGACTTGGAGACGGAACAGGTGAAAGTCAACTCCCTTACCCACATGGTGGTGGTTGTGGACGAGAACAGTGGTGAGAGCGCCACCGCGGCCCTGGAGGACCAATTACAGGTAAAATGTGACACTATGCAAAGCAGTTTTTTTATCTGCACTTTCATCCAGTTAGACTTTTAAAATTAAATTCATAATCGTTTTCATTGTCAATTAAAAACAACGTTATTACAGCTCAAGAGGCCTGCATTGCAATTCTTCAAAAAACAACAAAGCTGTTAAAACTTGTTAAAAGTATTCAGGATTTCACATTGAACTCGTAATGCTGCTAATCGTTTGAAAATGACACAGAATGAGTCTGTGATCTGGGGGCGCTCCATTGAAGGCAGTGGAAACACCGTTGCCTTAAAAGGCGCTGTGGCTGACTGTGCGCGGTTGTAATCCAGGGCAAATGTCCAGCTGGACACGCTAAACGCTCTCGAATCATCCGTGCAAGAGCCTCTAACTTCACCCTAATGAAGACCGGCTCAAGAGTTCATTAAGTAATAGTTGAGTGGTAGTCATCGAGAAAAGCCATAGGTTACGGAGTCCGAGGTAAACTGCCGATAGCTGTACTAGCAGCAACTGTCAGCTTCTGTTACCGGGGAAAATGCATCTTCAGTTCTCATAGGACACTTAATGTAGATTGTCTTTTTTTTTGGAGTAAAAGATATGTTATGATCTAAATAATACTGCTGGTGCAGTTGAGAGAGGTGTCCACAAAACTTTCAAAGAAATATTTGCTTTGGCCTGCAGTTTGAAAGGTTTCGGAGGTTAGAAGTCTCAGGTTTGCTGCGAAGAGAAAAAATTCAGGTTTATGTGATTGAGATGGACAGTCTGGAGAAAGAGTCAGGATGGCCTCAACGTTTAAACCTGTTAGACGTTGCCATGAGTCCCAAGAAAATGTCGTTTTCTCTTCCAAATGCACTTACTTCAACTCCTATTTTTGAACAGAATCACAGGAGTTGTCCACTCTCATGAAACGAAACTCTTGATGAAATGAAAAGACTCCCGCTTACCTCAAAAGACCTGCGCTACAGACTGGAGCTCACTCCTTTGTAGTTTTGATTCAAAATGAATGTTGTCATTTTGTATATTTTGATGAAACCTAATGTTCATATCCCAAATATGTAGTGGCTTGTGTTGGTAGAACCATCCCAGAATCCTTTTCTGCTTCTAATATTGGAAATTCATTAAAAGATTTAAGTTGTAAGATCACAAATATGTGATTGGATTGTTCTTAACTGAACATTCTAATGCTGATGTAACGATCACTACTGGTGATGCAATCAAGTTCTAGAACACTGACTCAGAATTTTGGAAAAAAAAAAAAAACAATTCCCTAAAAACCTACTCTTCAAAGGCTTAAAAATGATTCAGTTTTATAGTAGCCATTAATTTGCAGAGCTTTGGATGAAGCAAGTGAGATGAACTTGCTGAAGGCTAAAACAGCTTTGCCCACCTGGGGATCAAACCTGCAGCCTCCGAGCTGCATTGCATTACGCGCGTGTGTGTGTAGCTGTTACGCGTGTGCGTGCAATCGTTACGTGAGATGCGCGTGTAGCTGTTACGCGGCTGTTGCACACGTGTGTACGTAACCGTGGCGATGTGGCGTCTCTGTGGCAGAGTCTGGGCGAGCGCTGGGCGGCCGTGTGCCGCTGGACGGAGGAGCGCTGGCACAAGCTGCAGGACACGCTGCTGGTCTGGCAGCAGCTGCTGGAGGACCAGGTGAGACCGCCGGCACTGCCGCTTATCTGAGCGCTAAGCACCCGGGCTGGGGGGGGGGGGGGGGGGGGGGTATAGCAGCTGGGCTGGGGGGGTAGAGCACCTGGGCTGGGGGGCGGGGGGGGTAGAGCTGGGCTGGGCTGGGGGGGGGGGGGGGGGGGGGTATAGCAGCTGGGCTGGGAGGGGTAGAGCACCTGGGCCGGGGGGGGGGGGGAAGGGGGGGTAGAGCACCTGGGCTTGGGGGGGTGGGGGTTATAGCAGCTGGGCTGGGGGGGGTAGAGCACCTGGGCCGGGGGGGGGGGGAGGGGGTAGAGCACCTGGGCTGGGAGGGGCAGAGCTCCTGTAAGGCTTGAATCAGAGAGGCACGGGGGCAGTTGGATTGGGACACAGCGAGTTCTGGAAAAAATAAACAGAAGCACCTACTGACGATTGGTATGGGGTCCCCTGTTTTGTTTCCCTGTCTGTTGAAAGAAGCGTTTTGCCCAGGACTAACCCAGTGGGTTCAAACCCCTTAGAGAGTTTTGTCACTGACCTTTGTTTTTCGGCTTTTTAAAGGATCTGTTCAAAACCTGGCTCACGGAGAAGGAAGCCGTTCTGAGCAAGGTTCAGACCAGCAACTTCAAAGACCCGAATGAGATCAACGCCAACGTCCGCAGTTTAGCTGTGAGTACGGATAGCATCGTGTTAATATTCGCAGCGATAAGAGTGATGCTATTAATAATAAACTTGAGTTCTCAGTAATAACACCTCAGTTCTAATGTGAGACTGTAACAGCTGTTGAAGTAACTACTTCAAAATCATTATACATTTTGTTCAAAGTCTAGCACTGTTTTATATATGTTTTTTTTACTGAAAGAGTGATAATTAGTGGAAACGTTCAGTACTGAGTTAATGTGCATTAATTCACACATATATACCATACATATTCCTACAGAATGTACATTCTTCTTGATCATTATTTTTAACCATTGTGTTGGCTGTGTGTGTGTGTGTGTGTGTGTGTGTGTGTGTGTGAGTGAGAGAGGCATATATAGTATATATAGTCAGTATATGCATGTGCATGCGTGCACGTATGTGGCCGTGACCTTTAACCTCTGTGACCGTGGACAGGTCCTGAAGGAAGACATGGAGAAGAAGCGTCGAACCCTGGACCAGCTGACGGACGCGGGACAGGATGTGGTCCAGCTCCTTCAGAGCGCCGACGCGGCAGGACGGATCGACGGGGACACGGAGGAGCTCACCCAGCGATGGGACAACCTGGTCCAGAGGCTGGAGGACTGCTCCAACCAGGTGGGGTGCACAGCCCTCCGCCTGCCAGCTGAGTCAAACTCGCAGCCCCTTATTTACTGGGCCAAAACCCTGGACAGCCACCAAGCTGTTCTTTACCTTCTTTAGTATCTCCATAAAAGGCAATAGATAGCTCTGAAAATCCTGCTGTGTGAGTTACACTTACTCAAGCATCGTTACCTATTTGTCAATTTTGGGTAAATGCGGTTTATGTTTACCCTTTTTAAACGAAGACTCGTAAGAAAGCCCGGAAAATTCACTTAGAAAAGAGACAGTGGAGGTTTTTATCCCGCTTTGGCTTTTGTTTAACGTACCCAATTTTTGTTTAAATCTTCCTTTTCCTCTTGTCTAAATTCGCTACAGAGAGTTAAGCCAATAGCGCCTCTGTGGCTAGATTGAATGGATGCCTTCATTCTTTTTCTCAGAGGAAGTCATTGTCAGCCAGTCAGGGACGTTCCAGTATTAATGCGCTCGCGGGTTTTATTTAGTGTCCTCCAAGTCATTGTTTCCAGGGAGGTTGTCTGAGCCGGGAATTCCCGCAGACGGGCCTTTGTGTGGACCGTTTTGAAGTAAAGGAGCGGCGAGAATTGATAAAAGAGGAAGAAGATTTTGAAAGAAAATGGAACAGGGTCTGCCTTTCCGGACCTCGATTGTCACCGCGCGTCCCCTGGGCCCCCCCCCCCCCGTCCCCTCCCGTTCCCCTTCGCCCCCCCCCCCCCCCCCCCCCCCCCGTCCCCTCCCGTTCCCCTTCGCCCCCCCCCCCCGCCCCCCCCCCCCCCCCGCTATCCCGGGACACGTTCCTCAGAAGAGCGACCCACTCTGACCCACGTGTCCCGCCTCCTTCTCCCCCCATCGCTTAGGTGACGGAGTCGGTGACCAGCGGCGAGATGCCGCGGGCCGAGGAGCGGGTCGTCGTGGCGACGGTCGCCACGGCGGCGGCAGCCGCAGAGAAAGCGTGCGCCCAGCAGGAGCTCCCGCCCCCGCCGCCCCCGAAGAGGCGGCAGCTGCAGGGAGACCTGGAGATCAGGAAAGTGTAAGAAGCCCCCCCAAAAAAACAACCCGTCACACGCCGAGTCCCGCGGGCCGCCGAACCCACGCCTTTCCCCCGCTCTCCTCCGCTCTCCTCTCCTCTGCTCTCCTCCATTCTCCTCTCCCCCGCTCTCCTCCGCTCTCCTCTCCTCTGCTCTCTTCCCTCTCTCCTCTCCTCCCTCTCTCCAGGAGGCTGCACACTGAAGTCACACCGGTATGGGGTTTGTAAAAAAAAAAAAATTGTATTTTATCTTTTTTTTTTCTGTTTTTCTTTTGGTGGAATTCTTCCTTCGTCTCGGCGCCCGTAATTGGATGACCTTTTTTTTATTTGCTTTATTGTGTTTGCCGACTGATTTTCTTTCTTTCTTCCCCCCTAAGAAGAAGTTCTGCTATTCTTCGTATCTTCTTCGTTTCTTTTCTTTTCTTATTATTTCTGTTACCTGCGGTAACAGACCGCGGGGTCTGCGTGCGAATCCTCCAGCCTCCTGTTTCTTGCGCCGCGCGGTAAATGGCGCTAACGGGCGTGGAGCTAATTTGCATACGGACTGAAGGGGAGCCCCAGCGGACCCGCATCTGATTAAATTACTCTTGTGTTGTTTTCGTTTTTTTCTTGCCCCTCCGCTCCGCTCCTCCACTCCTCTCCTCTTCGCCAGGGTGGACGATGACTTCCCCGAGGTCCTGCGCTGGGTAGCCCAGTGGAAGGCCGCCGTCCGCTCCCTGGATTTCGCCGAAATCCGGAGGACCCGGGACATGTCGGAAGCGGAGGGACGGCTGAAGGTGAGATGAGATTCCGGGGGGTTCCGTCGAGCGTTTTCGGGGGGGTGTCGGCACGAGGAACGGACGGACGGGGGGGGGGGTGCGCTCCGGGGGGGGTTGGGGGTTGTCCCGTTAGGAGTGGAGTGTGGGGAGCAGGATAGGTGCAAGGGTTAGGTTTTGGGTTAGAAGGAAGGGTCTATACTTGGCTAGGCAATGGGTGGATTTCTGAGCATGGGGGGGCGGGGGTGTTACCCGGTTAGTTTGGCATCGCATTACATTACTGGCATTTAGCAGACACTCTTATCCCAAACGACTTACACAACTTTCTGTGTTTTTACATAGCATCCATTTATATAGCTGGATTTACACTGAAGCACTGCAGGTTAAGTGCTTGGCTCTAGGCCAGTGTCTTTAGGAAGTATTTCTTCACACGCTGTGCGGTGGAATAGCCTGCCAGGTCATGCAGTGGAGACAGAAAACTCTGGGGGTTTTCAAGACCAGGCTTGCTACGTGTGTGAGATACTATCTAGCTTGCTATCTAGCGCTAGGTGCACTTTAGCGGTAGGAAAATGGCGGGAAATTGTTGGGCGGAATGGCCTGCCCCTGTCATTCTGTTGTGCTGTGCCTTACCCGGGATTCGAACCCGCAGCCTTTCGGTCACAAGCCCAGTTCCCTACCCATTACACTGCCCTCCCGCCCCTCTTCGAGCGCGCGCACGCAGTTTGACCAGATGTCTTCCCCCTCTTGCGCAGCCTCTGGAGGAGGAGATCTTGGAGAAGGAGCCTCGGGTGAAGGAGGTGACGCAGGGGGCGCGGAACCTTCTGGAGCAAATGGAGAAAGGTACGTCCTCCGCACCCCCCGCTCCCGAAAACGCAGACGGGACCTGTTGCGTTGCAGACGCTCTCCTCACCCTGTGGAAATGGGAATATATGGAAAATATATTCAAATGTGTTGAGTAATCTCTCGGTATTTCGACGCCACACATTGTGTGGGCATATATAAAGATTACTGTTGCTTTGACAATATTTTTTTCCCATGTATTTTTTACATATATTTCAGACTGCAGTGAAATATATTTCCTATATAAATTTTTTTTTTTTTTTTTTTTTTTTATTTTTTTTTTTTTCTTTCTCAAAAGTCCATGTCTTTGCAGTATATACTGTAGTGTATTCCTGTTCTGTAAGGATATTCTCTACGGTGTTTTGTGCTGTAGGTTGTGCGATAGCGATGGTTTATGCCATATGGACGTTTAATAGCACGCTCAGAATATCATCTGCGTGATCCCACTCAAAGTTCTATCTGACACCACCAGTCCCAGAATGCACTGCGGAACCCGTGTCCCCATACGCTGCCCACGCCTGAAGCTGTGCGGTGGCCTTTTGTCCTCTTCGTGTTTGTTTGTGGATGAAGTAAACTCTTCGTAGATAGTTTTCAGAGGCCAGAAGAGCGTGTTGAACATTGTTTTGCTTTCCTTAGTATTACGTCCGATGGGTAATTTTACATGTTTTCTTGCATAAAAATGTTACGTTTACTCTTAAAGTTGTGAAATGTTATTTATGAGCGATGCCAAATATATCAGTTAGTGTTTTTGTATTTGTAGACTCACTGGTGCCAGTGAGATATGTATTAAACTTTAGACTGGAATTCAGTGAATGCGTGTGCCAAAACAATGTGTGTGATGTGTGTGTGTATGTGTGTGTATGTGTGTGTGTGAGAGTGTGTACGCACGCTCGTGTGTGTGTGTGTGCATGTGCATATGTGTGTGCGTTTGCATGCTTGTATGTGTGTGTGTGTGTGTGTGTGTGTGTGTGTATTTACACAGAGCTACAGTCAGCCTTTAGAGGGTGTGTTGGGTAAAGAATATACTGCCATACTTCCCTTTCTGGGGCCCTGTTGCATATTTGTAGGTCTATGTTTTTTTTTTTTTTTGTTTCGGAACAAAGGCCTTGTTGTTCTTAGAAATCAGAAATCAGAAGTTGCTCCCCAGTGGAATGTGTTTGTTTGGCTTTCCGTGGAGGATGAGCAGTGGAGAGGAGATATGGGTAGAGCGATAAAATGAAGGGCAGAACACTTTCTTTCTCTTTGGGAGGAGTGCTTATGGTTCTCCGAGGTCTCGGGAAAGCTCTCTTATTGTACAAGGCTCAGCTGTGTGGCCTGCCAGCCTGCGAAAGACTGGGATTTTCCACCAGAGCAGATGTGCATTTATAGACAACTCCCTTCCACCTCTGTCTGGTAATGATGGAACAGGAGGGGCTCTTGGGAGATGTAGTCCACTGCTTATTTTCACTTGTGCAACAGGGGTTTTTAAACGGTTTTGATTCAAGACACACGCCCAGTCTCACAGGTATCCTGCAAATTGCCATCATGTAACCCCAAAAAGGGCTGTATTTTAAAAAAAGGTTTCATAATGATAGCAAACTGGGGGAGTTTGAGAATGCGATTGAATCAATCGCAGACCCCCCATGGTTCCTTTCGCGGATCCCCTGTTGTGTAGGATATAAACCTGTATTTATCTTCCGTGCCTTTCCCCTGCTGTTCTTCAGCCATAGCGGGTCACCATGGCAATAGGCATCTCCAGGAGAAATTTGTCATTCATCTTGACTTGCGGCATTTGGACTGTTGGGTCTGTGTGAAAACGGGTTTGTTTTTGTCTTCGTCTCCTCCGTGCAGACGGAGTGCCCGGGGGGGAGGAGGTGCGGACCGCCCTGGAGTCGGCGGAGGAGCAGTGGAGGAGCTGCCGGCCGCTCCTGGAGGAGCTGAAGGAGCGCTTCCGCCTGCAGGAGCGCGTCTCGCCGCGCACTCGGCCCGCCTCCGCGCCGCGGGCGGGGCCATGGACGGGCCGGAGGCGTGGCTGAGGGCCGCGGGCGGGGCCGCGCCCGAGAAGGCCGACCTGGAGACGCTGAACTCCGAATGCGAGGTGAGACACCCCCCCCCCCCCTCATCCCGCCTGGAACACCCGCTCACTGGCTCACGCCTGCAGGGGCTTATGGGTAGTATAGTCGCGCTCAGGGTGTCGCTTCATTGTAAGAGCCTGGTTTTTGGGAGCTGAAACCCAGGGAAAAGTGTACTTGGTCGTGCGTACCTGGGGTATATCGAGCGGACCTGAATGTGGGCTTTTTAAAAACACTTACTCGAACCTCAAGAGGATCTGCTGATGCGGTCTGTTTTTTTTTTTTTTCCGGCGCTGTCCAGGCCAGACTAGCCGAGCTGGTGGCGCTGGGGCCGCAGATGAAGGAGCTAGCCGCCGGGGCGGCGGAGCTAGCCGGCGAGCTGTCCGTCCCGGCCTTCGTCCTGGAGGACGCCGCGGCCCTCTCCGCCCGCTACGCCGCCCTGCTGGAGGAACTGCAGAACAGGGACCTGGAGCTCAGCGCGGGTAAGCCGTCACCGTGGCAATGTCAGCCGCCAGCGCAGCGACGCCAGGCATCGCTCGACTCATTCGGGCCAATGGCGTGTGAACCGCAGAATTTCAGGTTCACGCTGATTCTAACGACAAGGGACCTCAAAAAGTGCCCTACCTGTGTGTGTACCTGGTGTATTTATAGTGTGTTGCACCTGTACAGAGCTTTGGAGTAGCCTGTCACCTGCTAACGTGCGGTTCAGCCCTGATGCCTCTTTGGTCTGATCGTTATTGAAGAAGACAAAGTTTCATGAATGAGTGAGCCTGGTAAAGTCTGGAAAAATTCAGTCTGGAAAAATAAAAAAAGCACCTGAGCGGAACGTCTCCTTGTTAACCACTCCACAGCTCCGCGTTCCCCCTGGTCCCTGTCAATCACAGGCTTTCCCGCTTCTGATAGGCCATTAGTAACCCCTGACCACTCATGAGGGGGGGGGGTGGGGGACAGGGAGGGGTGGGTGGGCCGTGAGTTCTAAAACCTGTCAGCTTCTCTCTGTTCCATAGGATGGAATTTATGAGAGAGAGAGAAAGAGAGAGAGAGAGAGAGAGAGGGGGAAGAAAAGAGGAGTGCATTTGTCTTTCTGACCTTAGAAGGAAAGTGCGCGCGCGGAGGCCCTACTTGTACGGCTCGGTGGTTTTTTGGGCGGCGGGCCAAACAACACTGTTCTGTGTCTGGCGAGGGGGGGTGGGGGGGGGGGGCTGCTGTCATGACAGGGTCCGGCGGGCCCGCCCCTCCACACAGGCCCCCACGGCGCTGCCCCCCCCCCCCCCCCCGGCCCGCGTATGTAAACACTCGCCAATTATGCACCGGGGTTCCACTGCTCCCGTGACAACAACAACAAAAAAAAAGAAAAAGAAGAAGAGGCGGTGTTCACGGCGCTGGGGACGGGGCGCGTTCACGGCGGGATTGGAGATGGGAGGGGGCGGCCTTTACCGCCGCTGCCCGTTAATCACCGCCTGTCAGCGGCGCTGGCATCTGCGTTGCCGTGGTATCCGCGGCTGGCGGCGTTCCGGAGAGGTTTACGGCCGTGTCACAGAGTAAATCTACAGGAAGAGCTTTGTTTTCTCTTCCCCCTGGCCTGGGTAAACACATATATATATATATATATATATATATGTTTATATATGTGTGTTATATGTGCGACCCCACGGCCAAAGTATTTGACTCCGGATTCCTGGAAGTCGCATAATTACTTTTTGTCGACCGCTGATAAACAGCCTGCTCGTGTATTTATTTATTTTTTGGTCTGTATTTGGACATTGACGTTCACGGTCCTGTGGGTCTGTCGCTTTGGGGGAGGGGCGGGGGGGGCGGGGGCGTTGGAAGTGATGGGAAGGGAGTGAAGCTCATGGTTGTTTGTAGTTTTGACATTTTTGACGCGTGAATCACTGGCTCTTGAGGAGTTTTCTCCGCCTAATAGTTTCTGGACGTGTTCTTTCCATTATGAGGCGAGAAGTCCGAACATCTGGGCTGCTTGGCAAGAGCAAGCAGGTCCCCCACACAGAGATCCCAGCCCTCCACTTTCTCAGTCCTCCCTCAAGCAGTTAGTTTGTTAGTCCCCCTAGTGGCTCAGATGGACAACTGCACCCCCATTTCATTTGAGCTGGAAACAAGCCCTGCTACATTTTTTACCTAGAAGTTGTCACTGCCATCAAAGAGAAGTGTTTGACATCCTGCCATCCTGCTAAATTAACTATTTTGTATTAGGAACTAATGCATTCAAAGGAAAATGGACTGTGCAAACTGTGATATATTAGATATGACTCATGTCCTGTCATATATTACTGAAGTGCTCATTTGAATAATTTAATAATATGATTGGTTGCTTTATGTTTTAGTCTTAAAGGGACATCCAGGGATGTTCTCACACTATGAATGGAATAAATTGATAGTAAATTTTTGGCGTAAAAGCTGTCGCGATGTTGATTGGCTCGGAGCGTTAGGAGCCTGACCTCTCGCCCGTTTGCCTTCGAAGCCCTGGCCAACGCCGCCTCCCAGGAAGTGCAGGTCGCCATGGAGACCACGCCCAGCGCGTTCGAGGCGACCGAGGCCAGGATCAGCGCGCTGCGAGACGGCGTCGTCGGCGTGACGACCGCGGAGGACGCCGTGGGAAAAGCGGAGGCGAGTTCTGGGGGGGGGGGGGGGATAAGTTGACTTGAGATAAGATCATAGGTAGTTGGATGCTTTATGGTTCTCTTATGGGCATACACTTTCTGCGGTTGCTAACACAAGCCCAAATAACCAAAACAGTTTGGCAGTGCGAGTCAGCTGTGGGGCTCTTATCAGGGAGCTGAAATCATGCCACGTTCCAGGCCTGGCGCCTGGAGGGGGGGGGTGGGAGCATGCCCCCCTACCCCCCCCGTCTCACCCCAAAACATCTCTGTTTTGACACGCCCTCACGGTCAGCCCTTAACCACAAACGCCACATCCAATCTGATTCATCCAGTCTGATTCAGGCTCTTATCTTATATTAGTGTGGTGCCTGCCGCCAGTGATCTTGCAGGTGGTATATGGGTTCTAAACTGTGCTGTAGGTCATATTTTTGCAGCCTCCATCACAGTAGTGTGCTAAGCATTTGTGCTCAGGTTTGTTGTGTTCAGTAACTGTGCTCCCTGTGCTCAGTAACCCCGTGCTCCCTGTGCTCAGTAACCCCGTGCTCCCTGTGCTCGGTAACCCTGTGCTCCCTGTGCTCAGTAACCCTGTGTGTTCCCTGTGCTCAGTAACCCTGTGCTCTCTGTGTTCAGGCCCAGTGTGATCCCTGTGCTCAGTAACCCTGTGCTCCCTGTGCTCAGTAACCCCATGCTCCCTGTGCTCGGTAACCCTGTGCTCCCTGTGCTCAGTCCCTGTGTGCTCCCTGTGTTCAGTAACCCCGTGCTCCTTGTGCTCGGTAACCCTGTGCTCTCTGTGTTCAGGCCCAGTGTGATCCCTGTGCTCAGTAACCCTGTGCTCCCTGTGCTCAGTAACCCTGTGCTCCCTGTGCTCAGTAACCCTGTGCTCCCTGTGCTCAGTAACCCTGTGCTCCCTGCGCTCAGGCCCTGTGTGTGGAGGTGGAGCAGCAGCGCGCCGCTGACCCCGCGGAGCAGCAGAGGTGGAGCGAGCTCTCCTGCAGGGCGCAGGATGAGCTGGGGGCCCTGCGCTGCCTGCTGGGGAGCCTCAAAGATGCACAGGTACGCAGGCGGCGCAGGCTATCGCCCAGCTAACGGCACGCTGCTAACACTGCTCGCTCTGACCTCCATCATCATTGTCTCTGTACACATACAGGCACAGGCTATAGCACAGCTAACACAGTGCACTCTCTATACACACATTTAAAACAGGGCTGTGCCTCTCCAGTCCAGGAGGGCCAGTGTACATATGCAGATTTTTGTTACAACCAATTATTGTAGCTTCATTCTGGCTTAATTAATTAAGTATGAAACTGACTGTAATTTTAATGTGTAACCTTTTTGATGGTCATCTTGGTATTTGGTTTTATTGTCATTTGGTTCTCAAAGGAGTAAAAAGTAAAAAGTCAGGTTTTATCCAATATGAAAATGTCTTGACCTTATATGGTTTGGTGAGTAGAGAGGCGGAAGGTGGGGGTGTTTGGGGTTGGTGTTTGGGGGGGGGGGGGGCGTCGGGGTGTCCTGGGGGTGGAGTAACGGGCGGAGTCTCTGGCAGGTGACGTCGGCGCAGGTGGAGAAGTGGCTGGACGGGGCGCAGGCGGTGTTGGCTCGGGACGTCTCCACGCTGGGGGACGCTGAGAAACTGCAGGAGGAGCTGAACCGGTGCACGGTCAGCGACTCCGCCTCCTTTTCCCCACACGGGGGCGTGGCTCACCACAGACCACGCCCATCTTTGCACGCACACACTGATTTTTATTTTACAAAACTTACCCTGTGCTCTCTGGACAATCAGTCGCCATGCTGTGTGTGTAAAAACATAAAACGGTTCACCAAATATGTGTACTTGTGTATCTGAAATTCAGAAATATGTGTAATGCGTGTATCAGAAATTCGGCACGTGGGTATCTAACTGATTGAAAAGCAAACATACCCCGGCTGAACAGATGTGCTTTTAGGATCACCTGTAGCGTATTCATAAAACAGTTAATTCATATTCATTGCGCATAATTGTTTTTACTGTGGAGCGCCCTCTTTATGTTCCACCCTGTCCGCAATGTGCCTGCTGTGTTTTTTCCATGGAAAAACACCATTTCACACGACACACGGGAGAGCCTTATCGCCAAAGCCTGCTGCTGAAACGACCAGCAGGGAGCGCTGTGGGTTCTGTTTGTGTGTGTGCGTGTGTGCGTGAGTGTGCGTGTGTGTGTGTAGTGTGTGTGTGCGTGTGAGTGTGTGTGAGTGTGTGTGTGTGTGCGTTGGCCTCTCTGGAATGTTGGGCACGGAACCCTTTTTTTTGGGTTCTGTTATAGCACAGCGGGCTTTGCCAAAAGGTATCAGTGTGGCTTTTTGGCGGCTTTTTCAATTTTTTTTTTACGCGGTTATTGTGACTTCCTGGAAACGCGCTCTGAGGGATATGCCCCCCCCCCCCCCTCCCCCCTTTTGGCTCTTTCCAGGAGTTGGCGAACGAGATGGAGGCCACGGACACGGCTCTGAAGCAGGTGGAGGAGAACGTGAGCGCGGTGCAAACGTGCGCAGTACCCGGCCTCACCAGCTGGGGGCAGCCTCGGCTGGAGGAGCTGCAGGGCCGGTGGGGGACCCTGAGCAAGCAGGTGAGGGGGTGGGGGGGTCGCGTCATCGCATCTCAGCGCAAAATGCATCAAACACGAGGCTGAGTTTACGTTCGACATGGCAACCCCTGGATGCTTGTCGCGTCGAGTCCAGCGGTTTTACTGTATTTTAATCGCTGTGTTCTTCTGTGCCCCTTCCTGTCTTTACCCGTGTTAGCCCCGCCCCTTTTCACTGCGGGTCATGTGATTACGTTTGGGAGGTCGTTTATCCCTTTTCTGTGTGGCACTGCGTCTACCCTCTTTTCAAACGCGCTGCCTCGGAAAAGGGGGAGGAGACAAGGACTAGAACGCTCATATAACACCGAAAGCAAAGGCGGGTGTTTTAATAAAACATGATGCGATGCGGGGGCAGGTGTATTATGGGATGGAGCGGTAACCGGGGCTCAGTGTCTTCTGGGTGAAAGGGATGTTATTTCCCTCTTAATTAGCAGAGTGCAGACTGATGTTGTCGGCACCTGTCAGCTCACTCACTGCTGTAGTAACCATTAGCATGCTACATTAGCTTCAGTAACCCTTAGTGTGCTACATAACCTGTAGTAACCCTTAGCATGCTACATTAGCTTTAGTAGCCCTTAGCGTGCTACATTAGCTTTAGTAGCCCTTAGCGTGCTACATAAGCTATAGTAGCCCATACCATGCTACGTTAGGTATAGTAGCCCCTAGCGTGCTATATTAGCTTTTATGCTGCGGGAAAAGTTGAGGGGTAAATGTGTTGTAGTATGTGTTATATACAGTATAAAGTGTATCCAAGCAATGAAATAATAAAATGAGAAAAAAGCAGCATCTGGCCTCCTCAGAGTAACTCAAGCCTGGTTCAGTTTCTTTTAATATGATAATTAAATGGCATAATAGCATTTCATAGTTTCCATTTGTTTTCATTTCTGTTGCACAAAGTAGAATGATATGTATTTGTTAAAACAGCACTTTATTAAACAATTAGATGCCATAAAAATTCACATTTTTTGCTATGTTAATTTTATTTGTCTTGCTCGTATTTTAGTTTATGATAATTTGCTCATACAGTAAATTTAGTGGAGTGCGGGGCACTGTTTGAGCGAGGTACATTAACTATGGCACTTATGCAGGATGGAAGTGCACAGTGCGGTATGAGATTAATGTCCTGGACTAATCAAATTAAAACCCCCCCTCTCTCTAATCTTGTCACATTAAATATCAGCGCTTTTTCGTGAAACGCCTCACTGTTGGTTCCACAGATTTTTTTGCGTGAGTTTAATTTTGAGCGTCTCAGCCCCTGGTTAACTGACGCGTCCCGGGTCGCTAACGGACGTGTCCCAGGTCGCTAACGAACACGTCCCGAGATGCTAACGGCCGCATCCCGGGTCGCTAACATGCTAACGTACACATCCCGAGTCGCTAATGGACACATCCCAGGTCGCTAATGGACGCGTCCCAGGTCGCTAACGGACGTGTCCCAGGTCACTAACGAACATGTCCTGAGATGCTAACGGCCGCGTCCTGGGTCGCTAACGTACACATCCCGAGTCGCTAACGGACGCGTCCCAGGTCGCTAACGGACGCGTCCCAGGTCGCTAACGGACGCGTCCCAGGTCGCTAACGAACATGTCCTGAGATGCTAACGGCCGCGTCCCGGGTCGCTAACGGCCGCATCCCAGGTCGCTAACGGCCGCGTCCCGGGTCGCTAACAGCGTGGCGCGTGTGTATTCCCCAGCTCCTGAGCCACCGGGAGGGGGTGTCGGAGATCCGGGAGAAGGCGGTGAATTTGCGGAAGGACTTGGCGGAGATGCGGGAATGGATGGCGCAGGTGGACGAGGAGTACCTCATGCGGGACTTCGAGTACAAGAGTCCGGAGGACCTGGAGGGAGCCTTGGACGAGATGAAGGTGCGTGTGGCGTGTGTGTGTGTGTGGCGTGTGTGTGTGTGTGTGTGTGTGTGCGTGTGCGCCCGGCAAACGGTTTGAGGCCCACCTGGGGGTGCTGTTTTACACTTGAGCAGACCTCTTCACCTCTTCCTACAAATGAACAAAATTAGAATTTAAAATGCAAACTGTTTTAATGTGAGATTTCACATTTACGGGGGATCAGGAAGTGGGCATATCCTAATATCATATAAACTGCTGTTGCAATGTTCCTGTGACCTCAGTGATGATGAAAGTCGTTTTAGTAATCAATGCAGTATTTTCTCTTATGTTGTGGTGTTGTGTAGATGATAGATTGCTGTTGAGATTGTCATGTGACCCCCCCTCCTATTTCACTTCCTGCTTCCAGAGGGCCAAAGAGGATGTGTTACAGAAGGAAGTGCGAGTGAAGATACTGAAGGACAACATCAACACTCTGGTGGCGAAATCGCCCCCTGGTGGCCAGGACCTGATGGCTGACCTCGGCGGGGTCCTGAAAAATTACCAAAAGCTGTGTGACCGATTTAAGAGCAAGTGCCACACTCTGGAGGTGCGGAAACCACCGGGACAGCGCCGCCTCAGTGCCTCAGTGCTTCAGTGATTCAGTGTTTCACTGCTTCAGTGTTTTCAGTGCTTCAGTGCCTCAGTTTTTTGGTTTCATTTTAGTCACCAGAGGGTCTAGTTCATTGTCTAATATGGCATGTGTACAGTGAGTTTGTGCTAAGTGTACAGAGAGGTTGTGCTAAGTGTACAGAGAGGTTGTGCTAAGTGTACAGAGAGGTTGTGCTAAGTGTGCAGTCAGGTTGTGCTAAGTTCGCTGACTGATGTTTGATACGCTTGCTGGAGACATTATTAAAGCATGCGTGACCTTCTCTGTTGCTAGGAGGTGTGGTCCTGCTGGATCGAGCTGCTGCAGTACCTGGAGATGGAGAACGGCTGGCTGAACAGCCTGGAGGAGCGCGTCCAGGCCACGGAGAACCTTCCGGAGAGCAGCGAGGCCGTCAGCGAGGCCCTGGAGGTACTGAGGCCTTGTGCTGCAGTTTACCCCGCTGTCTGCAGTCTGTCTCCCTCTCTCTCTCTCTCTCTCTCTCTCTCTCTCTCTCAATCTCTCACTCACTCCCTCGCACACACACACACCAAGCTTTGTTTTAGAAGAAGCCTCACAAAGCCCTGATTGGCTGTCCTGTGTATGGGTCACAGACTAATTAAGACGCTGTAAGGCATGCCTGCAATCAAGCAGGGTGGATGGCATGACCACTGCTCCACCTGGTGGTGGTGGGGGGTACTCCAGTGGATTGCCTAGACCCGTTCTTCCTCTTCCTTTCTTTCCTCTCTGTCCTCATACTCTCGCTCTCTCATTTTTCTCTCTCTCTCTCTGTCTCTCTGTTTCTGTCTCACCGTTGTACACAGTTTTAGACACAAGAAAATGGTTTGTGTGTGGGCGGAGAGCCATTGTTGGGTCACTGATACAGACAAATCAGAGTGAAAAGTTTTGATTGATTGATTGATTGATTGATTGATTGATAGACACAGTTCAGCACTTGGTCGCACTGCATGGGTTTCATCAGCTCCTGCCTGTTCTGCATGACACAGAAGCGCTTTGTAGCTTTTCCAGGAAAGAGGGTTGCGAAGCTTCTCTCTTCCATTTCTCCTGACTGTATGTGCCAGGGTAAAAAAGCCTGTTGACCCCCCCCCCCCCCCCCCGTCTCTCCCAGTCTCTGGAGTCGGTCTTGCGTCACCCGGGCGACAACCGCACGCAGATCCGGGAGCTGGGCCAGACGCTGATTGATGGCGGAATCCTGGATGAGATCATCAGCGAGAAGCTGGAGGCCTTCAACAGCCGCTACGACCAGCTCAGCCACCAGGTCAGTGTGTGTGTGTGTGTGTGTGTGTGTGTGTACAGTATATGTGTGTGCGCGCATGTGTGTGTGCGTGTGTGTGTGTGTGTGTGCGCGCATGTGTCTGTACACGTGTGTGTGTGTGTTTGTGTGTGTGTGTTTGTGCACCTGTGTATGAGTGTGTGCGTGTGTGTGTGGGGTATATGTGTGCGTATGCGGGTGTGTGCATGTGTGGTATAGACGCATATGTGCGTGTATGTATGTGGGGTATATGTGTGTGTGTGTATGCGTGTGTGTGTTTGTGTGTGTGTGTGCACAGTATGTGTGTGTGTGTGGTATATGTGTGTGTGCGTGTGTGTGGGTAGCATATGTGTGCACACTCGTGTGTGTGTGTGTGTGGTATATATATCCATCGTCTCTCTCTCTCTCTCTCAGGCTGTGAACAGGCAGATCTCTCTGGAGCAGCAGCTGCCGCAGGTGCGCGAGAGTGAGCAGGCCCTGCAGGCCCTGCAGACCTCCCTCTCCCAGCTGGACCACACGCTCACCTCCTACCTCACCGACAGGGTGGACGCCCTGCAGCTGCCCCACGAGGCCCAGGTGCCGGTCCCCGCTTTGCACTGTAATCACAAAACACACACACACACACACACACACACACAGAGCTGGGTTTTTACGGTTGCGGCTGCTAGCCAAAACAAACAAACCCCGTAGCCTGATTTTCTGATGTCATACGGATCGGGCTAAGCAGGTCTGGGGTTGGATAATACCAGTGAGTCTCTTAAACAGGTGAGTCCTTAAACACAGTTGAGTCCTTAGGCAGGTCAGTCCCTTAGACAGCGAGTCCTTATATAAATCGTAGCGTTATATGAATCACAGGTGATGTAAATCGAACGTCTCTCTCGCTCCCGCCCAGACCATCCAGGCGGAGATCGCGGCTCACGAGGCCACCCTGGAGGACCTCCGGCGGCGGAATGTGGGCAGCCTCCCGGCCATGTGCCCGGAGGGCAAGGCCCCCCGCGGGGGCACCATGCTGGACCAGCTGCAGGTGGGGGGACTGGGCTAATGTGGGTGATGCTAACGGGGCTAGGCTAACGGGGGTGATGCTAACGTGAGTGAGGCTAATGTGGGTGATGCTAACGGGGCTAGGCTAACAGGGGTGATGCTAACGTGAGTGAGGCTAACGGGGGGGATGCTAACGTGAGTGAGGCTAACTGGGCTGGGCTAACGTGAGTGAGGCTAATGTGGGTGATGCTAACGGGGCTAGGCTAACAGGGGTGATGCTAACGTGAGTGAGGCTAACGGGGGGGATGCTAACGTGAGTGAGGCTCACTGGGCTGGGCTAACGTGAGTGACGCTAACAGGGGCCACACACCTGTATAGCGCCTTGCACAGAAATGTAGCCTTTTTTTTTAGAAAAATGCTTCCCGCTAAAACCCTCCCTTCCTTCCTCCCCCTCCGCCCCTTGCAGAGGAAGCTCCGTGAGATATCGACCAAGTTCCAGCTCTTCCAGAAGCCGGCCAACTTCGAGCAGCGCATGCTGGACTGCCGGCGGGTGCTGGAGGGCGCCAAGGCCGAGCTGCACGTGCTGGACGTCCGGGAGGTGGAGCCCGAGGAGATCCAGACCCGGCTGAACGGCTGCATGGTGAGCTCCCGCTCGGGGCGATAGCGCCCCTGCCGAAAACGCCCCCCCACCCACCGCACCGCTCTGCCTACCGGAGATGAGTCTCCCGCTCCCCCGAGCCCGTGCGCGGGAGAGAGAGAGAGCCAGATCCGCCAAATTCTGCCCGTGTGCCAAAATTAGCATCCAGGCGCCCGTTCCCCTCGACTGGTCTAGAGCCTCATTTCCCCCTCACAAGGCTGTGGGCCGTGGACTGAGAGGGGGGGGGGGGCGTTGCTGTATCCAGGGCCTCCCATTTGCAAACCAACCAAAAGGGAGTCCGTGGCCCCCTGCGCCCCACGCCCAGGTTTTTTTTTTGTTTTTCATCCTCCCAGTTTTCTTGCCCCCTCCCCCCCTTTACCCGTTCTGGTTCCCGGGTCCCGGGTCATTGACGGTCTCGCTCCCGCGGTTCTGTCCCAGAAACTGTACAAGGTCCTGAGCGAGGTGAAGCTGGAGGTGGAGACGGTGATCAAGACGGGCCGGCAGATAGTACAGAAGCAGCAGACCGAGAACCCCAAGAGCATGGACGAGCAGCTGACCGCCCTCAAGCTGCTGTACAACGACCTGGGAGCGCAGGTACCCACCCCCGTCCCGCCCTGCCCCGCCCCCCTGCCCCGCCCCGCACCCCTCCTCTCCTCTTACCTCCCTCAAGCTGCTGTACAACGACCTGGGAGCGCAGGTAACCGCCCCCCGCCCTGCACCCCGCTCCCTGCCCCGCCCCACACCCCTCCTCTCCTCTTACCGCCCTCAAGCTGCTGTACAACGACCTGGGGGCACAGGTAACCGCCCCCCGTCCTGCACCCCGCCCTGCCCCGCCCCGCCCCGCCCCACACCCCTGCCTCTTCCTCTTACTGCCCTCAACTGCTCTACAACGACCTGGGAGCGCAGGTAACCACCTCCCCTACTCTTCCTCTTCCTCTTCCTGCCCTCAAACTGCTCTACAACGACCTGGGAGCGCAGGTAACCCCCCTGCTCCCGCTCCCTGCCCCCCCCTGCCCCTACCCCTCCTCTCCTCTTACCGCCCTCAAGCTGCTCTACAACGACCTGGGGGAGCGCAGGTAAACCCCCCCTGTCCCGCTCCCGCCCTGCCCCGCCCCGCACACACACCCTGCTTCCCCTCCTCTTCCTCTTACCGCCCTCAAACTGCTCTACAACGACCTGGGAGCGCAGGTAACCCCCCCCCGTCCCGCACCCCGCCCTGCCCCGCCCCCGCACCCCTGCCTCTCCTCTTACCTCCCTCAAGCTGCTCTACAACGACCTGGGCGCACAGGTAAACCGCCTTCCCTTACCCCCTCCTGCTCCAACGACCTGGGCCACCGCCTCCCCCTCTTCCTCTTCCTCTTACCTCCCTCAAACTGCTCTACAACGACCTGGTGCGCACAGGTACCCCCGCCCTGCCCCCGTCCCAACCCCGCACCCCCTACCTCCCCTCCTCTTCCTCTTCCTCTTACTGCCCTCAAACTGCTCTACAACGACCTGGGGTGCGCAGGTACCCCCGCCCTGCCCTTCCCCGCCCCCAGGCCCCTGCCCTCCCCTCCTCATCCTCTTCCTCTCTGAGGAGTTCTGCCCCACTCTCTCTGTCGCTCTCCATCGCGCAGCTCGTACGGGCTGTCTGGGGAAATCATCCGCACGATGACTGCACCGGTTACTGCTGCTCAGGACTCTTTAATATGGCAGAGGGGGAATTCATACAGTCGCAGCGCACCATAAAATACGTATTTCTGCGGGAAATGAGTCTGTGCAGCACAAATTGAATCTTGCCTGACGTGTGGGTTCTTGCCCCTTAAAATCCATCGTGGATGTATCTATGTACTCTTATGCGTAATATGATATTGTATTTTTTTTTTGCCAAATTAACTGTTTAATGATTTCCCAACTGAACCTTGAGTTCCTACACGTGCAGTTTAGGTTTTATAGAGATGATTTTGTTAGAAAAGAGGGCTGCTGTGTTTGGGGCAGTCGAGGCTTTTAAAACGTGGCGCGGGTCCGTGGCTAAGCGATCCCCCCCCTCCCCCCCCCCCCCCCCCCTCGCCCGTCCCAGGTGACGGAGGGGAAGCAGGACCTGGAGAAGGCGCTCGCCCTGTCCCACAAGCTGCAGAAGGAGAGCGGCTTCCTCCGCGAGTGGCTGTCCGCCACCGAGACCGCCCTGGACCAGAAGAACTCCTCGGGAAGCATGCCGGCCGACATCGACGCCGAGATCGGCTGGGCGAACGTGAGTCAGGCTAACGGGGGTGATGCTAACGGGGCTGGGCTAACGTGAGTGAGGCTAATGGGGGTGATGCTAACGTGAATGATGCTAATGAGTGTGGTGCTAACGTGTGTGATGGTAACAAGGCTGGGCTAATGGGGGTGATGCTGATGAGGGTGGTGCTAACGTGTGTGATGCTAACAGGGCTGTGCTAACGTGAGTGAGGCTAACAGGGGTGATGCTAACGTGAATGATGCTAATGAGGGTGGTGCTAACGTGTGTGATGGTAACAAGGCTGGGCTAACGTGAGTGAGGCTAATGGGGGTGATGCTAACGGGGCTGGGCTAATGTGAGTGAGGCTAACGGGGGTGATGCTAACAGAGGCAGAAAAAGGAAAAAGTTCAACTTCTGTATGGTTCTGGAAACCCGAGGGATGTGCTCTTCTGGGTTGAGCTGTTTTCAGGGCTTTCAATGGTCAGCGGCTCAGGAACAATGCTTAATGTGTGTGCTAATTGTGGTTTGTGTGTACCTGCGGTGTGTGCGCTTTTATGTAGAACATTCAAATGTGTACTTTGTATGGGTGTGTGCTTCCTGCATAGTTTGAATATGCTGCTGTACATGTGTATGTATTTGTGTGTGCAGTTGTGTATGCATGTGCGTGTCCTTATGCAAATTCTTGTGTATCTGAAAAGGTGTGTCGTGTGCATTTTTGTGTATGTGAATGCATGTGTACGCATGAATGTGCATATGTTTGTGCTTTTAACTCACTTTCTCTCACCCTTCTCCCTTACTCTTTCTATCTCTCCCCTGTCTCCTTTTCTCTCTCTCTCTCTCTCCCTCCTTCCCTTTCCCTCTCTCTCTCCCCCTCTCCCCCTCTCCCCCTCTCTCCTCTTCTCTCTCTCTCTCTCCATCTTTCTCTTTCTCTCTCCCCCTCTCCCCCTCCCCTCTCCCCCTCCCTCTCTCCCTGCAGGGTCTGCTGAAGGAGCTGGAGAGGAGGAAGGCGGAGCTGACGCGGGTGACAGAGAGCAGCGCCGCCCTGCAGGGCCTGGTGGAGGGGAGCGAGGAGACGCTGGAGGAGAGGCTGTGCGCGCTCGACGCCGGCTGGAACCGGGTTCGGACCGGGACCGAGGACTGGCTCAGCACCGTGCTGGTGGGTCTGCCGCACAGGAAGGGGGGAAAATCCGGGTTTTTACCCCTCTGCCGGGGCACTCCGGGGCATCTTCTGGAGGGGGGGTCTCCCCTTTCCATTATTAACGCTCATTCTGCCCAAATTTTACCCTGTGAAAACACAACCTGGGAGAAGAACTAATCACTTCTCTGTCTGAGAAGAAACACTAAAGTAACTTCATCATTTAGATGTTAACTTTTTTCCCTCATTAGTCAAAAACTAAATTGTGCCTTGGAATCTCAGTGCACATTGCTACAGATGCTTAAATCGGTACATTGTAAAATTCAAAATTATTTGTATTGGCTGAATTAGAAACTCATTAAATTCCTTTTTGCAGTCTATGTACACCAGGCTCGAAAATGTCAACAAATGTAGCTGCAAGTTAATTAGAGAGCCCACTGTCAATCAGAGCTCCCTGTTTTAATTAGGGCTCTAAACTTCGCACCAAAAGTACAAAACGGGCCCAGATTTTGAATCTGAAGCAGCTTTCTGCTCTCTGAGGCTATAAATGAAAACCGAGATCCGTAGATCAGAGGAAATTCTCTTCCAACTGCACGTTCGTAAAAAAAAAAAAAGTTGGTCTCTTGGGTTTTTATGGAATGGGGATAAAACGGTGAAAAATGAGCTTGTCATAAAAAAGCACTGAGCGCAGAACCTTAAATTTCCTTTGATCTACCCTCTTATTTCGCCTCTTGGCTGGAATAAGAGAGCTGTGCAATTCTATTGGGCTGTTGGTGGGATACATGAGAAACAAATAATAGCAATTTGTATTGCCCCTTTGAAGCAATACAGCTCAAAGTGCTGTCCAGACAAACTCCTTCTGTCTGAAAAAGTGATTTTTAGCAAGCTTTGGTTCCACGTCTTACGGCTGTCGTTAGGTAGGTGAACGCTATGGGCTAAGAAATGTGACTGAACGCGGTGTTGAGGGCCTCTGAATCACAGCTGTTCCACAGGTGGGATGCCGGCAGTTCCAGAATGGAAGTCGGTGGGCGGATTTTGGGGTTGGGGGTGGGGGGGTTTGGGTCGGGGGAGGGCTGTGTTTTCGATGTACCGAGCGTTGACGTTCTCCGACGCCACCTTCCGCAGAACCACCAGAACGAGGTGGAGATCTTCGACGAGAACCTGGCCCACATCAGCACCTGGCTGTACCAGACGGAGATCCACCTGGACGAGACGGAGAAGCTGCCGGCCAATGAGAAGGAAGAGGTGGTGAAGGTAAGGACTGTCTGGCCAAGGCGGGGCTTCACCCTGGGCTCCTGTCGGGAGGTCTACCTGGGGCAGGTGTCTGCTGCCTCCCCTCCCCCTGGAGTTCCGCGGGACCCCACTGCTCTTCGTGCCACTTTAAAATCAGCAACCTGGCCAATCAGACCCAGTAAACGGGGGTGTGATGAGCCAACTGCAGGCAATTGCTTCAACTGATCGTTTGAATGCTGAGTCGCAACCAAAGCCAACAGACCTCGTCTGGCCCCTGTAGGCCCTGCAGGCCGAGCTGAAGGACATCAGCCTGCGGGTGGGCAGCGCGCGGGACCAGGCCGTCATCCTCATGACCAGCAGGGGGCCCGCCTGCAGGGAGGTGGTGGAGCCCAAGCTGGCCGACCTCAACCGCAACTTCGACAAGGTGTCCCAGCACATCAGAGCCGCCAGGGTTAGTGTAGGGCGTGTGGTCTGTGGGGGCGGGGGGGGGGGGTGGGGGGCTTCTATCGATGAATAAAATACCCAGCTGGTGGGTGAATGGCAGTTTTTGCTGGAGAAGAAGCTATGGTAACTTCACAAGAAAATGGCCTTTAAGCTCACATGATGGAATTAGTAAATTAATGTAAAATCTGATCAACATTTGTGTGTGTGTGTCTGTTATTTGTGTATGTGTACATACTTATTGTGTGTGTGTTTGTGTGTCTGTGATTTGCATACGTGTACATACGTATTGTGTGTGTGTGTGTGTGTGTTTGTGCGTCTGTCTGTTATATGTATATGTGCACATACGTGTGTGTGTGTGTGTGTCCATTAAACACACCTCAATGATTTGTGCCTGTTGCTAATATAATGCTGATGTTTCGCTGTCTGCCCAGATGTCGACGAGCCTGGAGCCTGTTGCCGTGGAGATGCAGGAGGTGCAGGAGGTGCAGGCTCCGGTGACCCTGAGCTCCAGGCAGCTCCTGGACTTTGAGGGAGAGTTACTGGCCAGTCTCAGCGCTCTGGATGCACAACAAGATCCTGCCCAGGACGACGACAAGGTACTTCCTTCAGAGCTGTCACTCTGTCTGTCTGTCCGTCCATCCCAGTAGCCACACCACCCTGTTCCCTTCTCATGACTAACTGGTGAAGCTCCTGTAGTTCTTTTTAAAAAGGCAACGGTGTTAACCTCGGGCTCCTGACCAAATGTACACAAAAAATGGCTTTGTTCATTTGGCCTATATCTGATTGGCCACACGATTCCTACCCACTTTGCTTTCCAGGTGGTTACTGCAGAAAAAGTGCTTAACCTCTCAGTTGACTTACTTGTTTTAATGAAGGTCAGATTAAAACAAATATAAATCATTATATTACTGTTCAAGGTTGACCTACCTGGATTAATCAAGTAAAGAGTAATATAAATGTACAAATATAAATCATTATATTACTGTTCTTAGTTGACCTACCTGGTTCAGTAAGGTTGGAAGATACAAATAAAACAAATATAAATCATTATATTACTGTTCTTTGTTGATCTATGTGGTTCAGCAAGGTTAAATACTTGCAAACAAACAAGGATAAATAATTATATCGCTGTTTTCAGTTTACCTGCCTGGTTACATAAACGAATGTAACTTTTATGTCAAGGGCAAAACTTCAGAGAGTGGCCTTTTTACTCAAGGATATGTGAAGTCCTGGCTTTCCAGTCCTGTCCATTTATCACCACCAGTTCCATGGCCGGCCCGCACACCCTGTCCTACATCAGAACAGGTTCTCGTGAAGGTCATACCACGCTGAAATATCGAGCTCAAAAGGGCAGATTTTTATGAATCTGTGAAAATAATGTAACTGTCACGTAGTCCGTACAAACCTGTACTTGTCTACGTCGCGCTGGGGAAGTTTTATTTTGTCCTAAATTGTCCTTGAAATCGGGGCGCCCACGAAACGTTAAACTTTTTTTTCTTGTTTGATAGCGAAGTTTTTGACGGCAATTCCACATCTCTGTGCCACGCAGGTGGCCATTGAAGGCTCGTTGCTGATATTAACCTTACTGGCATTTAGCAGTCGCTCTTATCCAGAGAGATTTGCAAGGCAAACATGGCGTACAGTGCAAAAGATCAGGGACGAAAAGGTCAGTGATTCTGTAAAGGAACAAAGTAGTCTCGAGAGAGAGAGAGAGAGAGACAGCAGGTGCAAGAAGAAAGAGACTCGATTGAAAATTAAAGAGTGATTAAAGAGAACAAAACTGCTCTTATTGTGTGAAAGTACGTGTTAGATTATCCACAGCTGTGAAGGTGGTATGAGTGTGGTGGGGGACTAGAGGCTTAGTTTGAGTAAGAGGATCTTTAGCCTGTGCGGGAAGGTGGCCAGCGTCTCTGGAGTTATTCGCAGACGAAATGGCAGGAGGATGAAGCCGTCCGAGGGGTCAGCTAGCCGCTAATCGGGTTGAACGCTGGGCAGACCGGAGCCACCAGTATTACAGCGGTCTGGCTCCCTCTTTTACGAATGCCGGATGAATGTCACTCTGAACCCTCGGAGGGGGGGGCAGCCTGTTTGGCTTGTTTCACGTGGGGTGGGGTGGGGAGAACAGTGCTGTCAGACTGGAGCTCTGGTGGGAAGTCTGCTCACCTGTCTGCTGCCCCCTGCAGGTGGACGAGGAGAAGGCGCACGTGGAGGAGGTGCTGAGGAGGGGCGAGGAGGTGCTCCTGCAGATCCCGGACGAGGCCAAGAAGGAGGAGCTGCGCAGGAATCTGCTCCGGCTGCAGATGCAGTACACCACCCTGAGGGTCAGTACACAACCCCAAACTCTCAGTAACACCACCCAATCTGCCACTAACACCTCCCAAACTCTTACTAACACCACCCAATCTGCCACTAACACCACCCAAACTCTTACTAACACTTACACCACCCAAACTCCCACTAACACCACCCTGAGGGTCAGCACACAACCCCAAACTCTCAGTAACACCACCCGATCTGCCACTAACACCCCCCAAACTCTCACTAACACCACCCTGAGGGTCAGCACACAACCCCAAACTCTCAGTAACACCACCCAATCTGCCACTAACACCACCCAAACTCTTACTAACACTTACACCCCCCAAACTCCCACTAACACCACCCAATCTGCCACTAACACCTCCCAAACTCTTACTAACACTTACACCCCCCAAACTCTCACTAACACCACCCTGAGAGTCAGTACACCCCCCCCAAACACTGAATAATGCTTACAACAACAACATCTAATTGTTGTTGTGGCGACCTGACTCCAATCTATTTTGCACACTGAGATGAGCTAATGAGCTAAATGATATTGAGTTGTTTTCACAGTACAATAAAGCTATATCTCAATAAATAGATTTGGTTGTGTTGAGATAAAGATTTTTTTTTAAATTTCTCACAGGAGTTGAACATTCTCCGAGTGCAGCAGACTACTGAGGTCTCCCATGATGGAATTGCATTCAGTTGGTCGGAGCCAAGGAAAGAGGTTTCCCCGGGGCTGCTGGGAGCTGTAGTGGATAAGACGTCTCTGGTGAATACACTTGCATGTCTTGCCTCTGGGTTGTGGACTACATTTCTCAGAATTCCTGAACTTATTGTGCTGCCACCACAGGCAATCAAGGTTTCTTGAACCACTTTTTTATGGGTGAAGTTGTTGAACTTTAAGGTTAATATCATAGCATGGATCATTGTCCTTTTTTCTGCATGAACTTATATGTTTGATGCCATAGTGCTTTTTACTGAACGTCAACGTGTCCACTGATAGCTATTCCTCAACACATGGTCTGCATTTACGCTTATGCTGTTCTGTGCATGTTTGTACTGTAATCTTAGCTGGGAGTTTATCCAGGTGTATCAGGTGGTCACCTGTTTCCCCGCCCCGGCTGTTTGCTTTTCTGTTTCTCGTGTGTTGAGGGGCGGGCGGAGCTGCAGTTGGTACCGTGCGCAGTTTTGGGCGTGGCTCGCCCCCGAGGAGAAGAGAGAGAGGGTTCGGGGTGGGTCCCCCTGCTGTGAGCTGACGGGACGTTCGGGCATGGACCAGGGTAACGCGGCTCCCCTTCCCCGACAGGAGGCGACACCGAGCAGGGAGGAGGTGGAGGAGGAGGAGCAGGTGCAGGAGGAGGAAGAGGAGGTGGTGGCGACGGAGGTGAAGACGCCGTCCCTCCTGCCCTCCGACTACCTGCTGGACATCAACAAGGTCCTGCTGGCGATGGCCGACAACGAGCTCCTCCTGAACTCCACGGAGCTGAGCAGGGGCCTGTACGAGGACTTCTCCAGCCAGGAGGACGCGCTCAAGGTGAGGGGGGGGGGGGGGGGGGGGGGGGGGGGGAAGAGTGTGGGTGTGTGTGTGTGTGTGTGTAGAGAGAGTCAGAGAGGGAGAGAGGGAGATAAAGGGATAGAGGGAGAGAGTGTGTGTGTGTGTAGAGAGAGAGGGAGAGAGAGAGGGGGGAGGGTGGGGAGGAGAGAGACAGAGAGAGATGGAGGGGCGGCGAGAGAGAGAGAGGGATGGGGGAGAGAGGTTGGGAGAGAGGGGGTGGGGGGGAGTGAGAGAGTGTGTGTGTGTGTGTGTGTGTGTGTGTGTGAGTGAGTAACAGGCAGAGAGAGGGAGCGTGAGAGGGAGAGAGAGTGTTTGAGGGAAAGAGACAGAGAGAGAAAAGGAGAGAGAAAGCGATAGGGTGTGGGGAGAGTGAGTGTGTGAGGGACAGAGAGAAGGTGAGACAGAGGAACAGAGAGAAATGTGACTGTGTGAGAGAGGGATGGGGAGGGAAGGAAAGGGGGAGGCTGAGGGAGGTAAAGAGAAGGGGAGAATGAGAGAGGGAGAGAGAGTCTGGGTGAAAGCTCGTGTTTGAGTGTGTTCGTTTCCCCACACTGCCACTAGGTGGAGCAAAGGTTATGTCATTATCCCTGTTTTGCCTGTCTGTATTTTAAACAGTCTGGGTGGCTGACTGTCTGTAAGGACAGCTGGGAGTATTATAGATTTATCTAAATTGACCCTGTGTAAAAGGAGTGCCAATGGAACCAAAAATAATTGGATTTTTTAAGGCAGCTACCTTTGTACAGACTCCGCTGTCTTGTCTCCCCAATGCCTCATTATAAACTTGTTTTAATTTCATTTTCGGATAAATCTTCTCTGATGAAATGGTGGCTTTCTGCCTGCTATTGTTAATTAAGGATAATTGAAAGCTCTGAGGCGTGTTGCTAACCCCGATTCCACCTTTGAATTTTAAGTTTTTTTTATTTGTTCTCCTTTGTGAGAGAGAAGGTTTGTGTGCTAATTGGCGATAAGTGCATTAGCCTATAATCCAGTACAAAATACACAGTGATTCCAGCGTGTAAAACTTTTCCAGCTTTATTAAAAGATTATAAAAAGTGCCTATTAAACAATGTTTGAACTTTGCATAAAAAATTGTGGCGTGAAGTTATGCTAAGCACTCGTATTGGGAGTTTGAGATAGTGTTCAACTTCGGTCGTACACGAGTTGACTTTCAGTTTACGTGGCTGAATGTGCGTTGCAGTTCTGAGAAAATGGCGGTTCATAGGAACGCTTGCTGTGTGAGAAACACGTGTAGTTATGTTTCAAAGTCATGATCATCAAGGGTTCTTGTCACATTCAAGAGCCAGGCAAGGGCTAGCAGTTTCAGTTGAGCATCTCTTTCCTCTGCAGTCCATCATTGGCCAGCCTTGACCTTTAACCCCCTTTTGGATTGGTCAAGATTAGGCAGTGGAATTAGATTTTTTTGCTCCTACTGAAAGGTGAAGTCAGCCTATCTGCACGTTACAGGTTTCTGAAAACCGTATGAGTTTCTGCACATTTTGGAGCTGCGGATTGTAATATTTGTTACATATCCTTCTGTACATGGTTTCCATAAATTGGCGTATGCTTTTTATAGTTATAAATTCAAATCGGGGTGGTTTTAATTCCGATTAATCTGCTAAATGAAGCAGCGCAAAGCTTGGACAGACTGTAATCCGTCTATATACAGTCTGCAACAGAACGCTACAATATTCAGTGAGGATTTTTATGGAGTGCTATGAAGCCAAAATGGGGTTAATTGAAAAATGAAACCAGGTGTGTCCAGGGAGGGGGGGGAGTGTTTCTCCAGGTCAAAGCTTTGAAGAAAATTTAAATTTTAATTGAAAAAAGGTATAATACGGCTCAGTGACATTTCATCTGCTTCTTTTGAAGATTCTGTCGGATGCCAGTGGCGGTCCATTAGCCTGTTCATCTTTAGCATGCCCGCTCATGTGCGCACACACACACACACACACACACACACACACACGGACATGACTGCTCTGTCCCTCTGACTGTTCACTCTCCGGCTCCCAGCAATGATCCCAGATCAGGGAAGGATAGAGCCAGCCGTAAATCCTGTCATTTGAGGAATGTTTCCTCAAAAGAGTGTGTGCTTTTGGACCTGTGGGAGATACAGGTCCTCTGTAAGGCTGTGTGTTTCAGGGCCAGTGAGGTGTGAGTCCCCACTAACACAGTGTGTTTTAGGGCCAGTGAGGTATGAGTCCCCACTAATACTGTGTGTTTTAGGGCCAGTGAGGTGTGAGTCCCCACGAACACGGTGTGTTTTAGGGGCCAGTGAGGTGTGAGTCCCCACTATTTTTATGGGGGAAATTGACCTGATCTTTAGACGGTAGGATGGGGTATCACTTCCCCTATCCCATGGAAGATGTGCAGTCAGGAGGGAGCGAGATTTGTCGTTGCACTGGCTCCAGGTTGATGGCGACAGGCCCCATTAGTCAGAGGAGGAGGGCGAGGGGTTTGACTCCTTCCCCCTGTTTTCGTGACTCCCATCTGTCAGCAGCTGTGTTCTGCCTTGCTTGGGTGGTGGGTGTTCACTGACGCGTCGGCCATTTTGTGACCCCCCGTGTCTGCGTTCCTCTCAGAACATCAAGGACAGCCTGGAGAGGCTGGAGGACCAGGTGGCGGCGATCCACGAGAGGCAGCCGGACGCCATCCAGGAGGCGTCCCGCTCGGAGGTGGCCCAGATCGGGGACGCGCTGACCCAGCTCAACGCCGAGTGGGACCGGGTCAACAGGATGTACAACGACCGGAAAGGGTGAGTACTGCACCCACCCACCCAATCTACCTGGGACGCGGTCTGTGGCATCTTATTAGTTTGGCAGGGAAACAGACCCAGCAGTTGATTAAAAACGGGTCAACAGCAGGTACAACAACCGGAAAGGGTGAGTTACTGACGAGACTTGCCCCCCCCCCCCCCCCCTTACGTGGGACGCGGTCTGTGCTGTTGTATTATTGGCGGGAAAACAGACCAACAGTTGATTTAAAAACGGCCAGTTCCGGGTTGTATTCGCTTGTCACCGCTCCACATCTAAAATCATCTCTAACATAGACTTTATCTCTAACAGGGAGAAAGAAAAACAAAATGGGGTTTTTAACATCTTCTGATTTTTTATTTATTTATTTTTTATGCTCTCTGCGTTTGTGTTTTTCTTCCCCCTGTTCAGAATTCCGTGCCAGCTTCGTCTCTCCCTTCGATTCAGCAATAGTTATGCGAGTCAGGGGAGCCTGTTTCTTTCTAGTGCGCTCCTGTATTGAACTTAGCGATCGCGTTTGCTGTTTTTTTTTTTTTGTCAGAGCAGTGGGCCTCACCTGAAAGAGCCCGGTCCTCTTTAAGAGATTTAATAAGCTATTGTTGTTTCACATGGGGCTTAGCATATTCCTGTAGCGCTGGAGTTGGCATTTATCCGCAGGTCAGTTGAGACTTTTTTTTTTGCCGCTGACCTTTTTGGGTATTTGAGGGGGGCGGGGGGGCAGAGGGGGCTGCGGGGGAGGCGGGGGGCGGGGGGCGGCGGGGGAGGGGCAGTGTGTATCTTTGTGAGTGGCGCTGACCTATAACCGGACGGGCGGGATTACTTTGCAATTCTAACTGACTCCGTCTCGGAGAGGAGTCTAAATAATCCCCCCGGCACGGCTTTCTGAAACAGCGGGGGCGCGTCAGGGGGGTCAGCGATGACAATAGCTGCTTCTGAATTAGAGAGCGAACGAACGAACGGGATGAGGGGGAACAAAAGCCCGCCGAAAATCGGGGTTTAGATTCCACAGCCCAGACGGGGATTAACGGGACTTCGTCTCCGTACTGTTTCTGATCTGAAGGAAGCGCGTGTTCTTGGACGCATCGTCCTTCATCATTTTCCTTTCTCGTGCTGTATTTAAATTAAAAAAAAAAATGGTTGGAATATGTCGTTTTCCTATTCGTTGTTATGTTATACATATATGGAGGCAGAATTTTCATCTGCTTGCTACCTTGCCCTGACTCCATTCGTTGCTCCATTGTTTTTGGAGTGTTCATGCTAGCCACAATCGCACGACACCCAGTGTTCCTTATCCCAGAAGCCTTAACAGAATGAACGTCATTCTATCCCTGGAAGATGAAATTCACATAGTTTTACACGGTGCTGAGGCTGGATAAGCCATTTAGGTGGCAGAGGTGAGCATATATATTCTGAAAAGCAATTAACGTTCCAGCGTGGGCTCTGGTACATGTAGTTTATTCCTTCCTTTGTTTGTGTAGTTTTTCAGACCATGCTGGGAAATTTGAGGTAAAGTGAAAAATAGGAAATTAGAAAGTGTTTTAATTAGACTTTAATTGCTAAAATTTGCCTGCTTGACCAAACTTAAACTTGTGAGGGCGTTGTGAATTACATGTTTCTTTTTTTAGTTTAATTTTAGTTTTTTTTTTTAATACCCTGTGTTCTGCGTTTTGCCGTTTTGAACACTGTGGGCGGGCGATGACCTTACGCTCCCTCTCTCTTGTACAACATCGAAAAATCACTCCTGGGGTGGGGGAAAAAAAAAAAAAAAAAAACACGAGCTTCAGTCTCAGCAGTTTCTGGGGCTGTAAATTTGACTGCTAACAAAGGCCGGATCAGCACACACAGGATTCATAAAGAGGCCCGATGCCCACGTTTCCCCAGCGAGAGAGAGAGAGTGTGCGAGACCGAAGGGGAGCCTGCCTACATCGGTACAAATCACACTCGCGGATCGAACTGTGTCCCGAGCTTGCTGGGTGTAAAAAAAAAAAAAAGCGCGATGGCCTTTTTACGGGGGAGAATATTAACGGCTATCCGCGTGCTCTTTTGCAGTCGTGCGTTTTCCGCTCATAATGGATAGAATTATGGCTTATGTTTATTTATGCTGGGATTACCTTTACTCTTGGGCCAGATTAACCCTTAAAAGCCTGTGTACTGCATGTATATGCATGCACACAGAGGCGTTATGCATTGTGAGAGTGCGTTGACCTTTACTTTTTCTCCGGTTTGTCAAACCCTTTGAACTTCTTCGGAGCCAAATTTGGCCTGTTCCCTGGAGGCTGTGCTTTCGAGATCAGTGAGAGGAACTTTGCGTACATAATCGTTATACTCGCCCTTAAGACTTTTTCAGTTCAGATATGTGTCCACTGTTATGATGCAACTGAATGGCACGGAATGGCTCCTGTAGTCTCTCCGGTTTCCGCTTCCCCTACCCCAGTCGGTAGGACGCTGAGGAAACCCACCCACACGGTGAGCAGGGCTCTTGCACATCTGTCTCTAACATAACTTTGGCCCCTGGACACACAAACCGGAACCTTGTTTTGCCTGCATGTGTACTCACTGTTACAACCAGGAGAGTTGTATTTCTATTTGTTTTACTTCACATTCAATAGTTAAAGGCTAATCTTACCATATTGCTAGCTGGCTACATTAATTACGTTATTTATTTATTTGTTTCTACCCAAGATGGCTACCAACATTGTACTTACAATAGTTCTGTTAATGGATGTATCAGTACAATCTCTCACAACTGTTAATTAACTTCAGTCGAAAAGAAATGAACTGAAATGCATCTGTGTGTAGACGTGGGTTGTGCTTTACGTGGTTTATTAGTTTTGGCTCCTCCATGAAAAATGACGAGATACAAGAGAGGTTTAGCATTCAGAAAGATGAAATGGCTGCAATTTGTGCTCAATGCCCCACTGAGAACACCGCATTATTACCTTCATAAATCTGCAAACTTCAGAATGCCCCCCAGGAATCTTGTTCTGTTGGTTTGGTTAGTTTTCATACAAAGTGTACCGCACTTTGATCGCGCTCGTACGCTTGGGGTTCATATTTCTCGTCGTTATGAAACCATGTCATAATTTAGGGCTTTTTTTTTTATCATGTTATTGAAAAAAAGTTTTTGGACATCAATTTTAAGATTGTAATTTAAAAAATAGTTTTTTTTTGTTTAGCCTAATGCAATGGTCTCCCTCCCTCTCTCTCTCCTTAAAAAAATGGCGAGATTCCAAAGAGGCCGTTGCGTTTGGCCTGTCCGGTCTCCGGGCGATTGTTGCTAGCGGTGGAGCGCGTAACCATGCCGACGGTCTCCGTGCCCCCCCCGCAGGTCCTTCGACAAGGCGGTGGAGGAGTGGCGGCAGTTCCACTGCGACCTGAGCGACCTGGGCCAGTGGGTGAGCGAGGCGGAGCAGGTGCTGGCTGATGGGAGGGGCCCCGACGGCGCCGTCGACCCGGAGACGGCGAAGGCGCACCAGGAGGTGAGCGCGGGGGGCCGCCGTCCCGCCCGGACACGCCTGATTGATCGATTGATTGATTGATTGGTTGATTGGTTGATTAATTTGTTTATTTGCCCCCTTGGGGAAATTTGTTAATTGGACAGTTGTAACAGCTGCATGTACACAACAACACAACTACGTTATACAATCATACAAAAAATAAAACGTAGTAAAAAGGAACGTCCACGTGGGTGGGCTCGGTGTGGGCCAGCTCGGTTTGGGGAGGGGTACGGCGAAATGTTTGCCGGTCAGACATGCTAATCAGAAAGCTTCCCATGTCTGCTTTTTGATCAGGAAAAAAAACACACACTTTTTTCATTTTAATGAGAGTGTCATTCTCATTAATTTGATTCCGAGATCACACTCAGCTGCAAATGAAAACGGATGGAAGTCTTGAGTTGACGCAGCCTGCGCGTTTACAGGGAGAGCTTTGCCTTAGAGAACTAACCACCCCTTTAAATTCAGAAGAATCTGTTGAATGTCATCACCTGATAAATGTTTATTAGTCGCTATCTTTTATAATTTTTGAAAATGCACTGTCTACAGTGTGAGAAAGTGTAGGTTGCCATTTTAGCGTTTAGAAAAAATTTAAATAAATGGTTTGTGCTCAGAACTCCACTGAGAACACCACACGATTGCCTTCATAAATCGTCCAACTGCGTAATTTCATAAGGAATCTTGTTTTGTTGGTTCTATTAGTGTTTATATAGTGTTTAAAGTTCAGTGCTTGCATCCTGTTTCTACACTTGGGGTTCATATATCTCATTGTTATGAAACCATGCCCTGTTGGGGCTTTTTAATATATTCTAAAAGTGTTCAGACGTTAATTTGCAGACTTTAATTTAATGCATCACTATAATGTTACTATTAAAGTACTTAAACACAAACAGACCTGTCTTTATTGTTGATAATGCTAACAACTGTAACAAGAGAACATTGCCGTTCTGTCAGGGAATGAAATGAGTACTTTATTTAGCTGTGATTTCTCGATCGTTAACACTGCAACAGGAAGTTCGCTCAGTTTGGATGGAGACAGTGGAGGCGGTGAGAGGAACTGATAGCTTGTTGTCGGTCGGTGAGTGACATCATCTGTGGGGGGCGGGGCTAATCGTCTCTGCAGGAGCTGGAGGAGGGCCTGATCAGCCACCAGCCAATCCTGTCCAGCCTCAACCAGACGGGCGAGCGCATCATTGGCCAGCTCTCCGCCCCCGACAGCAGCCTGCTGGAGGAGAAGCTGGAGGGCCTGAACCACCGCTGGAGGAGCGTGCACCGCGAAGTGCGCGAGCGCCAGCGCAGGTAACCACGGCGACGCCGCGCCCGTGCCCGCGTCCCGCCCAGACCCGGACCTTTATTGACCATTTTTGGGGGGATGCTCGCACCCCCTGCTAGCCCCTCCCACGCTAGCACCTCCCAGCGTGTGTGCGGGAGAAGCCCCAGAAGGTTCTGGGTTTGTCTCTTGTCAGTTTGCAGTTTGGCCACAGGGATTACCTGTCTCTGGGGGGGGGGGGGGGGGGAGGGGGTTAGGGTTGGGGGGGGGGGGGGGGTGTCAGATCGCGGTGATCGCAAAATCGCAACCACTGTTCTCCTCACCTCCTTACACCCCCCCCCCCCCCCCGCCTCCCTAATCAGAGCTCCTCAACATCGCTGCCCCGTTCAGGACGGACGTGCCGCCTTTCGTTCCCGCCGAGTTCTTAATTAGCCAGACGTTAATTAGGGGCCGTTCGTTCGTGCGCCCCCTTAATCTCTCGCCCCCGACGGGCGTTCCACGTACGAGAACGGGGGGGGGGGGGGGGCGACTCAGATAAAGGTGTTTTTTTAACGGCTTCGTTTCGTTAATTAGTGACCCCGTGCAATTACCCAACCGATTAAGATAAACGAGCTTTTCCCCGTGATGTCAGCGCAAGGGGGGGCTTACCGCAATTAACCGAGCAACTCATTAAGCTTTGTTGCGATGGCGGGGCAAAAAATTTCCACGGGACGGAAATTAGCCAAATGTCAAACCCGGAGTCCTTTTCCTCCCGTGTTCGTAATGAAAACAAACGCACCGCCGACAAATATGCCTCTTATCACGCCGGATGTTTCCCAAATTAGCTGTCAAGAGTTATTAGGCAAGGCTTGGTGTTAACAACAACAAAAAAAACTCAGTGAAACATCTTGTGTTTTAATTGGGCAGAACAACAACAAAACAACAACAACAACAGCAAAAAAAAAAAACAAAACGAATTCACAGAGTGGTGCACAGCAACACCAGTGTCTGGAATACAAATATGAAGACACAGGCAGGCCAAATGTAAACACAGAAGTCTGTTCCCGACAGGCACACAGCCTGAGGACTATGTTTCCGCATCTTTTATCTTTTTTTTTCTCTCCGTTTTTAAACGATTCTTGGCCCTCCAAGTACATCTGACTGCCGGATGAGTGAGGGGGGGTTTTGATGTTGATGGGTGGGGTTTGAGATCCACGAAGCATGCGATTGGTTAAAAGCGGTTCTGCATTCTGGAATTCTGCGTTGGACCTGGGGGTGGGGTTTGGCATCAGGCCCCGCCCCCCCCTCTGCATCCTGCAGCCAGAGGACTGTCAGGCCCCACCCCCTCTGCATCCTGCAGCCAGAGGACTGTCAGGCCCCACCCCCTCTGCATCCTGCAGCCAGAGGACTGTCAGGCCCCCCCCCCCCTGCATCCTGCAGCCAGAGGACTGTCAGGCCCCCCCCCCCCCCCCCGCATGCTGTCAGGCCCCCAGGAGGATTGTTTATCTGCAGCGGCGGCTGTGTGTTAAGTTCTCCTGGCCGGAGGCTTGGGGCTGGGACTGTCTGTTTGGTGTTGTGTTCTGACGCCCCCCCCCTCCTCCCCCCCCCACCCCACCCAGGTTGGCGGGAGGCGACCCGGCGCTGGCGGAGTTGGCGAGGCGCTCGGACGAGCTGGCGCTGTGGCTGGAGCAGGCGGAGTGCGCCGCGCGCTCCCTGTCCGTCGTCGGCATGGCGACGGACAAGAACCTCAAAGAGCTCAAGGCAAGTGGGAGAGCCGCCATTTTACACGGGAGAGCCGCCATCTCCTCACGTATGGCGGTAAGACCAGGGCTGCCCGACCCTGCTCCTGGAGATCTGCCGTCCTGTAGGTTTTCACTCCATCCCTAACAAAGCCACACCTCACTCAACAGCTGGACCTGGACTGCCCAAACCTGCTCCTGGAGATAAACCGTCCTGTAGGTTTTTATTTCAACCCTATTCTGGCGCACCTGATTTGACTAATTAGCAGCTCAGCGAGATCTCTAGCTGCTGAATGATGCTGTGCTTTGTTGGGGTTGGTGTGTAAACCTACAGGACAGTAAATCTCCAGGATCAGGGTTGGTTACCACTTCCTTAGAGAACAAACCACCCCTAGTCTGCCATTAAGTTGTATGTCATCATTTGAGAAATATTTATGAATCGCTATCTTTTATTATCTTCATTATTTTTGAAAGTGCAGTGTCTTCAGGAAAAAGGTTAAATCTCCAGGAAAAGGGTTGTGCAGCTCTGCCATAGACTAACCAGGTCTCAGGTGAAACATTCCAATTTGGACTGTCTTCTGATGCGTGTAGTTTCAGTTGGCTTTCGGAACTCTCCGGAAACTCCTATTACTTACCTGTCGAGAAGTATAAGAAGGGCTGCGGACTGTGTGGTTGGAACCAGACTAATGTGTGTGATACAGCCTTTTTTCATCACTCTCCTTTACCGGTCCCATCCATTCCCCTTCTCCTCTCCTCCTCTCCCCCCCCCCCCCCTCCGTTCCCTGATTTATCCCCCCCATCCCTCGGCCTTATCTGATGACGGCACACCTGTCTGGGACTGATAACGGTCCTCTTCGTGCCGCCGTGTCTGACTCACCGATTCGACGACCCTCATCGGTCGCGCTCCTCGTTAGCGCCGAGATTTCATTTTTATAAGACGGGCGTGTGCGCTGCTCTTAACGAGGGCTGCTTCTAGGTTTGCTGTGTGCTTTTCACTGGCGGTTTTTGGGCTCCGCCCTGTACTGGTCGTATGCAGATCTGATGCGTGTCCACCAAGTAGGAGTCAGCCTCCACACTGTGAGCACCAATCAGACGCGGTGTTTTTGTACCGCATGGAAAGGAAGGATCATTTGTTGTTCATGATCCTCTCAGTACACACACATATGCGCGCACGCATGCATGCGTGTGTATGTATGCGCGTGTATGTATGTGTGTTGAGAGAATATGAAACACACACTCTTGCACACACATTCATGCTCATGCGTGTGAATGCTTTGTGCAGGATTTAGCTCATTCTGCTCTCCCTCTCCTCTGTCTTTCTCTCTCTCTCTCTCTCCCTCTCTCTCTCTCTCTCTCTCTCTCTCTCTCTCTCCCTCTCCCTCTCCCTCTTCCCCCTCTCCTCTCTCTCTCTCTCTCTCTCTCTCTCTAGGCCCTGGCAGAGGAAATGGATGCTCAGAACGAACGCTTAATCTGGCTCAACAAGAACGGTCCGCACATCCTGGCCAACAAGTCCGTCAGCCTGCAGGAGAGGGACCAGCACATGACCCGGCTCAGAGCCATCAACATGAACTGGAGCAATGTGAGGAGCGCTCAAATTCAGATTCAGATTCAAAATGAAACTCTTTATCAGTCAGTATTCCCTGCTCCTGCTCTGTGCTCATGGGTTTTTCCTGCCCCTCCCCCCTGTCAGGTGACCAGGGACCTGCTGGACAAAGTGGGCGAGGTGGAGGCCTGTCTGCAGGGACAGGGTCAGTTCCAGGACAGGATGAACCGGCTGACGGACTGGGTGGTCCTCACCCACCAGTCCCTGTGCATGAGGACCCCCGGGAGCCTGTCCCCGTCCGAGCACCAGGTACCCCCAATCCCAAACCCCCCAAATCCACCACAACAGTGTGTTCACCCCAACACCATGCACCTCTGAATGTTAATGTAGGTGGAGGTCATCACTGACAGGCTGCATTTGATGCTCAGCATGTCATTTAACCCCTTAAGGAGTGATGTCACAAATGTGTGATCAGAATGTTCTCAACGGAACATTCTAATGCTGATGTCACAATCACTGCTGCCTGGCAGTTGAAAGCAGTGGAGTTCTAGAACACTAAAAAACATTCCAAAAAAAACCCTACTCTTCAAAGGGTTAAATCGCCTTTGTCTAGGGAAGGGAGACGGACGGCTACCGGATGGTTCTATCCTTCTTTTGGGCGCGTGCGTTAGTCCTGTCTTTTCCTGCGCAGGTGCTGGAGGTGTCTTTGAGGGAACGCAAACGGGACCTCGAGGAGCTGCTCTCCAGGTCCATCGAGCTGCAGAGACAGCAGCTGCTGCTCCCGCAGGAGAAGGTGAGCCTTCTCCTTCCTGGGCGCTGGCCGACGGGGGTAGGAGGGGTGGGGGGTATTTAATAAAACCCGAGATGGCTCACAACACAGTAAAAGAACGTGCTGATGCCGTTTCCACGTAAACCTTAGTTAAAAAAAAAAGTGGTCTCTGGAGAAGTTTTCTTTTTTGAAATAGTAATTTCACAGTTGACGGATGCGAATAAAATTAATGTGCAGCCACCTGTATAATTTGTTTGCGGTGTTCTCCTCCCGAGGGCCTCACCTGTGCAGGCTCAAAGACTGGAGCGAGATGCGGCTGAAACGTCCCGTTTGCTGTCGCGACAGACGTGGAGCGAGCAAACCGTGTTCTGTTTATTTTGCTCAGACTGCATCAGCCCCCGCAGAGAAACAGTCACAGATTCTGCAGACTGTGCTTTTCCCTGCTCGGGCGCTAGTTTGCTAATTGTTTTTTAGAGAACTGAGCGTTAAAGGCATAGCGGCTTTAGTATAGTGGCTTTGTGAGCTTCTGTCAGCGCGCTGTGCTGATTGGCTGTTTGTGAATGAGAACCCGCCCCGGATTGGTTCCCGGCCACGGGGGTCGGTAAAGCGCGGGTGGCCCTGTCGCCCCTTCCCAGCATGCATTGCGGGTGAGGTTAGGGTGGCTCGTGTAAATTGCTCCCCCCCCCCCCCCCCCCCCATGATAAACCCTGTGCCCCCCCCTCTCACCCCGTCTCTGCCCGCAGATCAAGGTGGAGCAGCTGGCGGCGGACTGGAAGGCGCTGGACGTGGTGGTAAAGGAGGTGGCACAGCACCCAGTGTCCAGCTGGACCCACCAGGTTGCCCAGCAACCACTCTCCGGTACAGCCAACCCCCCTCCCGCCTTCCCCTCCCCCCCCCCTCCCCTCCTCCTTTCAACTCCTCTGCCAACACTCTGCAATATCCGGGCGGGCCAGAAATACAAATGAATGCAAATCACACGCGTGCGGAAATGATTACTGTCAGATGTGCATTAAGGGGGATTTTAGCCACAGGTGAGGAGAGAGAGAGAGGCGCAAAAAGCTCGGCTGGGTACGGTTCAGATTTAATGAAGTAATGGCCGCCACTGAAAGGCTCTATTTCAGCTGACTGTGCAGCCCAGTGTGTGTGAACGCGGGACAGTCCAATCTAGTGAATCCCTGAAGCGTTCAGTGCTGTGAATTTAACCCTCCCTACCCGCCCCCCCCCCCTCGCCCCCCCCCCCAGTTTCGGCGGTGCCCTCGGCAGTCCAGATGGCGAGCCTGATGAGCGGGGCGGACCCCCGGCACCACGCCTCCGGCAGCCCCGACCTGGTGGCCCCCACCGACCTGAACGAGACGGCCACCGAGCTCGGCGACTGGCTGCTGCTCATCGACCAGATGCTCAAGTCCAACATCGTCACCGTGGGCGACGTGGACGAGATCTGCACCACCATTGGCCGCCTGAAGGTAACGGCTTCCTCTTCTGGGGGAGGGGTCTAGGCAGGGCTCCTGTGTCCATGTATGTGAAATCATAGGACAGATGAGGTCCTTTTTGGCCACTCTTAGTTATAAAGCTGCTAGTGTTGGCTGCATGGTAGCCCCCCCACCCCTGCACCCCCCACCCCCCCCAGAGCACTTTTCACAAACGCCGGTGTTTTGGGCAGGTGACCAAGAGCGACCTGGAGCAGAGGCACACCCAGCTGGAGGCCATTTTCACACTGGCCCAGAACATCAAGAACAAGACGTCCAACCTGGACGTGCGCACGTCCATCACCGAGAAACGTAAGCCCTGCCGTGCGTCAGCTCGCTCACGCTAACGGTAGCTCTGTAATGCTAATGGCAGCTAGCCATGCTAATGGTATCTCTGTCATGCTAACGGCAGCTAGCCACGCTAATGGTATCTCTCATGCTAATGGCAGCTAGCCACGCTAATGGCAGCTCTGTCATGCTAACAGCAGCTAGCCACTCTAACGGCAGCTCTGTCATGCTAACGGCAGCTAGCCACGCTAATGGCAGCTCTGTCATGCTAACGGCAGCTAGCCACGGTAACGGCAGCTCCGTCACGCTAATTACAGCGAGCTGCGCTAGCCTGGCAGTCAGCTTTCGGTAGTTATGTGGCAACTACTCTGTTATAAGTGCATTTATTACCAAGTGTGTAGATCTCATTTCAACTTTGGAGGGAACAAACAAGGAAACTTTCTTTAGGACACCAACAATACCACCGAATACACCGTGATAATATTTTGTGGGGGGGGGGGGGGGCATGTTTTGCCAAAAAGTCCCCTTTGCCCCCCCCCGGATCTTAGTCCATTATTACAGACACTCAGACACTCTCCTGAAGGTGGTACCTGGAGCAGTTTGAGAGAACAGACAAATCACCCTCAAGCGTTGTGTCCATTTTTGTCAGAAATGTCACGATGGGTGCACTGCCATTTTGAAAAGCCCTCTCTTCTGCGAAGCACTGCCATTACCCAGGTCAGGTGAAGCAAGAGTTCTGTAGCCAGGTCATCCGAATGTCCTTC
>CM045888.1:58359742-58412242 GCA_025169545.1 Anguilla japonica | reverse complement strand
CCTGTGTTCACATGTCGCGGTGTCAGTCGGGTCGGGACCCGAGCCGATGTAGTTCTGGGTTCTCGTCCCGCTCGTTCCTGTCCTGATATTCGCGGTCCCTGGTCCTGCGGCCCCCTCTTCCGCCCGGGCGATCAAGCGCTTAATTGCAGCTAATCGCAGCCCTAATTGAACTCGTTTAGCCAGCGCTTGCAGCTGTAAGTACATTAGCCACTGAAGGATAGCTGCAGAAGCTGGACTATGGCGCTCCAGGACATGACTAAGCCCCTGATCTAAAGACACTATTTTACATAAAGCACTTACTTATACATACGTATATACACACATATATACATACATTCATACATATATACTCACATACGCACATACAGGCATATATACATACACAAATACATACATATATACATACACGCATTCATACACATATATACCCACATACGTACTTACGTACATATATACATACATACACACATACACGCAGTGCTGGAGTTTATGCTGGCCTATTCTGTGGAGTGGGCGTTGAAGTGTTTAAATGCGCTGGTTTATTTAAGAGACAGCGGTTTTGCAGAGATGGGTTATGGAGATGCATTCCATTTTCTGCTTGTATAGTTCCATCACTATCTCCGCGTGCGTGTGTGTGTGAGCCCAGAACGCGGGGTGCGGGGTGCGGGGTGCGGGGGGTGGGGGCGGGGCTCGTCTCTCTGGCTGAGCGACATCATTTCCTGATCGACCCGGCTAACGCAAGACCCTGCTGTCAACCCCGCGATAATCCCATTTTCATCCGGAGAAAAAAAAAAAAACACACAAAACGCCGCTTTGGCTGCCTTGGCTGCCTTGGCTGGGGATTTTTAGGCTGTGTGGGGTGAGCAGGGCTGCGGGGTTGTTGCTGATGAGCCTGGTGAGCTCCAGCATGGCTGTGTGTTTGGGAAACGCTAACGGTCACTGCGCTGGGAGAAAGCTGTGGGCTGTGGTGTGGTGGTGGCCACGTTCTGTCTTTATTGTGTGTGTGTGTGTGCGTGCACGTGTGAGCATGTCCATGTGTATCTGCGTGCGTGTGTGTGTGTGTGTGTGTGTAGATGGGTATCTGAGTGTTTGTGCACACCATCTTTGATAACCTTACTGGCAGTGTATCTGTGTTGAGAATGCTCCATGGATTTACTTTCACCAGTAGCCACTTTCCAAAATCCGGAAAACCCTGTACAAATATAGAGAGATGATTTATCATCCACACTTAACCTTAAAGGGAAAATGACATGCCTCATCTCCAAGCTATTTCACTTATGAAATTTCATTACACATGAGCTCTGTGTTTTTATATGTGGAGTCTATATGTATCGGATACTCCTATTTCAGAGCAGGGTGCTGAGCCCTGATTGGCTGAATGCTGTGTGATGTAATCCAGGTGGAGTTAGAATGCCAGACCGGTAACTGAGACTTCACCCTCAGTGGAGACTGTGGCTGTGAAACGCACCAATTTATTTCTGTGTGGTCATCACTTCTCGGAGGTGACATTGGTGCGGGGGGAGATGGGGGGGGGGGGGGGGGATTCAGGTTTTCCTGTCGCGAGATTGGTCGAAAGCCTTAGCGATTTACACATTTTTTTTGTCCCACGGAGCGAAAGTGCGTTGTGCGCGAGCGAGAAGCGGTCCCCCCATCGATCAGCGTCAAACCGCGAACGCCGCCACCCGCGCAGCGGCGGCGGCGGCGGCGGCGGCGCGGCTCACAGATGTTCCAAAACCGCGGCGGCTTCCCGCGGGGGGGGGGGGGGAGATTAAAATTCGGGGACCGTGGCGAATCGCGGCGGCGACGCGGGGGTCTCGCCGACCCTCGTTCAACCTCGCGGTTTCGCGGGTTGTTGTTTCCGCGTCCGAGGCGTTGTTTTAATTGCGGGCTGGGCGTGCGTTCGTTCGTTCGTTCATTCATGTTCGCGCGCATTTGCATACATTTCCATTAAGCCGCCGTAGCAAGGCGCTCCTTCCTGAGCGATTTACATAAGCGTGTACGCGGAGGTTCAGACAACAAACAGATGCTCGGCCATCAGGCTCGCAATCTATAGTCACAACTCAGCACACACACCTGCTGCATAACTTTAGGTGTCGTAGTAACACTACTGTGAGGATGTGCTGCTCTAAGTAGAAAATGTGTTTGCGGTATAGCCTTAATTTGAATGTTTAATGAGATTTTCTGATTTAGCGTAGTAGGAAATGTTTTTCAGTGTTTCATAATTTTGAGTGATTTATACGTGTTGTAAGTGATTAACGTATGGAAGCTCATACTAGAATTTCCTTAATACAATTCTAAATGCAGTTTCTGTAATTTTATTTTATTATTAATATTATTGATGTTGGTTATTTTTACATCTGCTTAATCTCAAGTTCCCCCTGGGGAGAATAAAGTTATTCTGTTCTATGAATGATGGTGTGTATCTGGTGTAGGAGTTTTCTGTTCTGCGTAAATATCATAAAAAACGCAAAGGACAGTCAGATTGCACGTGCACCATCAGGCTGCCTCCAGGTTGGATCGAAACACAGCGTTTGTTTGTCTTTGACGTGCGGCATAGTTTAAATGTGCACAGGCGTTCCCACGGTTACCGGAATCCCCTGCAAACCCACGTGCCCGTGCGTAATCACCGTCGGCAGGGAAACCGGGGGGGGGGGGGTCTGTGCGTGAGTCAGTCGGCGAGTGGCGGGTGGTGACAAACGCACGAACACCCCGCTCGCGCCACAATTAACGCGTCTCCCCGGTAAAAATCGCGAAACGAACGAAACGAAAAGCCTGCCTGCATTACTCAGCGGGCGAACGCGGTGCTTATCCAGGTCAGGTTTGGGCCGACGCCCCCCCCCCCCCCCCACCCCTCGCCCCCCCCCCCTTCCCGCCCGCGGCTCAGAGAGCTCTCGCCGTGTTCCGTCTCTCCTGACGTCACCCCCCCGGCTAATGGGAGGGAGTAAATCCCTGAGGCGGGAGATGAGCTCGCTAATGCAGCAGTGCCCGGATCCGGCACGTTCTCCCCCCCCCCCCCCCCCCCCACCCCCACCCCCGAGTACGGGCAGGAGAGAGAGACGGAGGACCCCGCGTACTCGTTCTCTCTCGTTTCTCACCCTCTCCCCTCCTCTCTCTCTCTCCTCTCTCTCTCTCTCTCTCTCTCTCTCTCTCCTCTCTTGCAGTCGTGTCAGACGATCAGCTTGTCCAGGACGCCAGAACTGGCGCCTTCACTTTGCACATTGCTCTCTGTCCTCCTTTCTCTCTCTCTCTCTCTTTCACTCCAGTGTTTTCTCTCTCTCTTTCTCTCTGTCTTCTGTTCTCTCTCTCTCTCTCTCTCTCTCTCTCTCCCGCTGGAGAAATGTCATCCTGTCTTTTTAGTTGAAAGAGCAGCTGTCGGGGCGTGGGGGTTTCGGTGAGGTTGCCAGAAACTCCCCCCCCTCCTTTCCCCCATTCGGGGGGAGCTCTCCTTTTGTCTCCTCTGTCTCCCGGTGTCCGTTCCCCTCTCTGCGCTCGTCTCTCTCCCCCCTTTCTCTCTCTCTCTCTCTCTCTCCTCTCTGTGCTCTCTCTCTCTCCCCCCCCCCTCCCTCCCTCTCTCCCTCCCTCTCTTCGCTGGCCGGCTCTCTCCTGCACACACACTCTCCCAGCAGCAGCAGCAGCAGCAGCAGCGGCGGTGCGCTGCGTTCTCCTCGTCCTCCTGCTCAGTGGAAGTTCAGGCGTACTGCGTTTCCTCCGACAGTCTCTGCGTCCGCGGCTCCGTCCCGGGACAGCGTGGGGTTTTTGTTTTTTTTTTATTGCCCTGCTTCCCGTGAACTCTGACCTCTCGACGCCTCCCCTTCCTCCTGCCGCGACCGCTGACTCTCCTCCTCCTCCTGCTCCTCCTCCTGATTCCAAGTGTGAGTGAGCGACCGGGTGTGTGTGTGTGTGTGTGTGTGTGTTTGTGACAGTGACTGTGTGTGTGTGTTTGTGATTGTGAGTGAGTGACTGCGTGTGTGTTTTGGGCATATGTGTGAGAGACAGTGAAAGTTTTGTACTTCTCCGCGTGTCTGCGTTTGCGTGTGAGAAAGTTTGAGCTCGTCAGTTTCTGTGTGGGAGAGTTTGTGTGTGAGTTTCTGTGTTGTGTGAGTGAGTGCGAGTGAGTGTGTGTGCACGTGTGTGTGTTGTGTGAGAGAGTGTGAGTGAGTGTGCGCGTGTTGTGCGTGTGAGAGTGAGTGCGAGTGAGTGTGCGTGCACGTGTGTGTGTTGTGTGAGAGAGTGTGTGTGAGTGTTGGGGATTTTGTGTTGTGTGAGAGTGAGTGAGTGTGTGAGTGAGAGTCAGTGCGTGTGTGTGTTTGGGAGGGTGTGAGTGCGTGCGCGTGTGTTTGGGAGGGTGTGAGTGCGTGCGCGTGTGTTTGGGAGGGTGTGAGTGCGTGCGTGTGTGTTTGGGAGGGTGTGAGTGCGCGTGTCTGTGTGTTTGGGAGGCTGTTAGTGCGTGCGTGTGTGTTTGGGAGGGTGTGAGTGCGTGTGAGTGTGTGCGCGTGTGTTTGGGAGGGTGTGAGTGCGTGTGAGTGCGTGTGTGTTTGGGAGGGTGTGAGTGCGTGCGCGTGTGTTTGGGAGGAGCCAGCGCGGGGGGGGGGGGGCAGGAGCATGCTCAGGGAGGCGTGGGGCTGGTCACGGTGCCGGCTCGGGGACGGCAGCGCCGCTCGCGCTGTACCATGCTAATTCTGCGGCGCCTGCACAAGTCGGGAAAGCTTAAGATGATGGCGGTGGTGCGGAGCTCCCTGCAGAAGGTGGTGGTCTTCCTACACCGGCTCCAGAGGATGGCCATCTCCTCCCCCCGCTACCACAAGCTCTGCAAGGTGAGCCGGCTCGCTCCCCTCACCCGCCGTACCTGTATCACCGGTCTCACCCGTATCACCGGTCTCACCCTTTTACCCATCTCACCCATCTCACCCTTTTACCCATCTCACCCATCTCACCCTTTTACCCATCTCACCCATCTCACCCTTTTACCCATCTCACCAGTCTCACCCCTTCATCCATATCACCCGTTCACCCCTTCAGTCTTCTCACCCGTACACCCCATCACCCATCTCACCCCATCACCCATCTCACCCTTTTACCCGTCTCACCAGTCTCACCCGTTCACCCATTCACCCGTTCACGTGTCTCACCCATATCACCCGTTCCTCCATCTCACCCCTTCACCCAACTCACCCTTTTACGCGTCTCACCCTTTCACCACCTCACCCTTTCATTTCCTCACTTTTTCGACACTGCCGGCGAGCTGTCCGAATCTTCAGGTGGTGTTACCCCTCTTTCGTACGCTAGTATTTGCTCGTTCTCTTTTAGTTGTGAGCAGACTCCAGGGTTTTCATTTATTCTGTCTCGTTCATTAGTTTGTTTGCGATGAGTGCCTTGTTTTGTTTTGTTTTGTTTTGAGGTACTTTCTGTTAGTTGTGTGTTTTTTTCTGTTAGAAATGTTTCTGTTATAAATGCTGTATGGTTTTTCTCATACGGTCAGTGGTGGATTTTCAGTAAATCATCAGTGAACTTCTGAAATAAGTCGCTGGCTCTGCTCAGTGAATTTAACTTTTGGTCAGATGGGCACTTTGCTCTTTGTGTGCTGTGATGATCAGAGCTGTGTTAAGTACTCTGTTTATGGTGATGCTCAGTGGAGAGTTGTGTTGATTACTCTGTTTATGGTGATGCTCAGTACAGAGTTGTGTTAATTACTCTGTTTATGGTGATGCTCAGGGCAGAGTTGTGTTAATTACTCTGTTTATGGTGATGCTCAGTACAGCGGTGTGTTAAGTACATGGTAGGGTGATGTGTAGTATGGTGTTGTGTTAAGTATTCTGTGTTTGGTCTTATTTACAGAGCTGTGTTAAGTACACTGTGTGTGGTGTTAATAACAGCGTTGATGTGGATTGGCTGGGACTATGTGTTGCCGTGGTGAAAGTATCACTGGGCTTGATTTTAAGTGTTCTGTCAGAGCCCTGGTCCGTGAAGAAGGAGTTTGAGAGCAGCGGGGGGTGAGGAGTTGGGGGGGGGGGGGGGGCGAAGGCACCCACAGCAGTTTCTCAAAATGACAGGAGCGGCAGCGGTAACAGGCTGGGTGTGGGGGGGGGGGGGGGGTGTGGAAGGGTACAGGAGTTGACAGGAGGAAGGGGTCCCACAGCTTCATTCCTACTGTACCCCCCTCCCCCAAAGCTCTTGGCAGGTCCAGTCAGATCATTTGTTCGACTTTGAGCATTTAAAGGTGAACTTCCCACAGTCTGTATCGGTAGACCTACCTGAAGGGGGGGGGGGGGGGGGGCTGTCTCAAATTCAATCTTTATGTCGATTTTTTTTTTACCCTCCAGCCTGTAATCCACGTTGAGGCAGTGATGAATGTATCTACTGCCCCCTGCAGGGCAAGTCCTCTTGACTCTATTAACTCCCCTGGGTAGTTCCATTTCTCTCGACTTGATCAACACCCCCAGGGTAGTTCCTCGACTGTTGATTCAATTAACCGCTACTGGGTAATTCCATCATTCTTGACTCAATTAACCCGCCTGGGCGGTTCCATCATTCTTGACTCGTTTAACCCCTTTTGGGTGGTTCCATCATTTTATAATTGATTAACTTTTGAGCATGTTCATTTTCTATAGATTAACTACCCATGGAGAGTTGCATCGTTCTTGGCTCGGCTAACTGCCCTGGGTAGTTCCATTGCTCTTGGCTCGGCTAACCCCCCTGGGTTGTTCCATTGCTCTTGGCTTGGCTAACCCCCAGGGTAGTTCCATCGCTCTTAGCTCGGCTAACTCCCCTGGGTAGTTCCATTACTCTTGCCTCGGCTAACCCGCCTGGGTAGTTCCATCGCTCTTAGCTCGGCTAACTCCCCTGGGTAGTTCCATTACTCTTGCCTCGGCTAACCCCCCAGGGTAGTTCCATTGCTCTTGGCTCAGCTGAGCCCCCTGGGCAGTTCCATCATTCTTGACACGTTTAACCCCCCTGGGTAGTTCCATCGCTCTTAGCTCGGCTAACCCCCCAGGGTAGTTCATCGCTCTTAGCTCGGCTCGCTCCCCCTGGGCGGCCTCCGTGGCCAGTGGGACGGAACGCTGAGCAGTAAGGCTGTCCTGCTCTCTCAGCCGTACTAGCTGGCCGCTTGTCACCGGTGATGTAGCCCCGACCCACTCCACAGGCTAGAGGCCCGTGTTTGTTTAATGAGAACTACTCAGTAATAATTACACTGCTGGAGGGGTAGTCACCCCGCCCCCCCCCCCAGTGGCTGTGTTGTTGGTTGTGTGGGGGGGGGGGGGGCTGTGTGAAGCGTAAACAAGCGCTCGCTATCCCACTGGACTTGCACGGTTTAATATTGTGACCACCCGGGGGCGCCAGCGTGTGCAGGACTGAGGGGAGGGAGAAGCGGTAGGAGCAGCAGCAGCAGCAGTGCTATAAACGCTTCCCAGTTATCGCCCCCCCCCCCCCCCCCCCCCCCCCCCCCGTGCCCCGAGCTCACCCCCTGCCGCCCGCTGGAGCACAGCCCCGCCGCGCCCCGCCGCGCCGTCGCCGCTCGCTTGCGCCGCGGTCGGAAGCCGCGGACTCGGATTCCCGCGTTCACGAGCACCTGGGACGCGTAGCCCGCGGCGCCGGGATCAAACCGCTAACCGCGCAAAGCGTGGCTCTGATCCGTCACAAGAGCCGCAAAGACAGGATAACGCTCCCCCCCCCCCCCCCCTCATGTTCGTGCATCTTCCCGCTAATTAATCCAGTTCATTTTTGAAGGATACGCTTGTCTTAATCGCCTTTTACTGCTGTAAACATGACGGTTTTTTGTTTCTATTTATGCCCCCCCCCCCCTTCCCGTCAGAGCCCCCCCCCCCCGCTTCCCATTCTGCCCTGCTGTTGAAAGGTAGCATGCAGAGCTTCTATGCCAGCGGACAGTGAGAAAGTGGACCCGCCGCGGCTGCTGTCACACGCCGTCCCATAATGCATTGGGGGCTCGGACCCTCTCGCGCTCCCGCCCTATTAATAACCGCCTGCCGAGCCCGCGCGCCCGTTTCCGCGGCGATGCTTCGCGGGACGGGGTTTCCGTGGCGATGCCGCCTCTGGGGACTCGCTGAGGGAGAGGAACACCGGCGTTGCTGCTGTGGTGTTTAATGAAAGGGGGGGGGCAGAGTTTTTTGTCCCGCGCGCGGTACCGACCCCCCCCCTCCCTTACGCTGACCGCCATTTGCATTCCTCTGGGGCCCCTGCGGGTCCGGCGGTTTAATTGCTGTCATTACCGGTACTGAAGGGCACCCTGGCCTCCAGGGGGCGCCCCGTCGCTTTGTGTCCTATTAAATCCCTCTCACCCTGGCACAGATCCGCACTACACAAAGCCAGTCGAGAGTCAGTGTAGGCCCCACAGAAACACAGCAGACAGGGTGTGTGTGTGTGTGTGTGTGTGTGCTGGGCAGAATTAGGTCGTCCTCCCTTGCTTCTCATCCTTTAAAAGAATATGGCTCAATATGGCCGCCTCGTCGCCGTTCGCCAAGTGCCGCATCGCCAAGAACTACTTACGCGAGGAGAAGGCGTTCCGCGGGAATAAAAAAGTGCCTGACGAAACAGAACAGCCTAACGAACAACAGTTCGCGCTGCGGCTAAAGGGAAGGACCGCTCGGCTGATGACCTCACACGGCCGTGCCCGTGACATCATCCTGAGAGGGCGTCAGCAGGAGAGAGAGAGGGATAAAGAAAGGAGCGGATATCCAAAGAGGGTCAGGGGCGAGGCGAGTCGTGGAAGTGACCTCAGAGAGGCCGCGTAACCCGGGCGACGAGGCCACGCCCCCGCCGCCCTCCCATTGGCCCGTTTACTCGTGCCCCCTCCGAAGCCTGTTTAATCGGCGCGATCTCTGCTCGTTTCCTCTCTTTATACGATTATGTCCCCCGGGTTGCTATTGAGCAGCACATCACGGAGGCATCGAGCAGCGTGAGGAACAGCCGCAAAACTGCCGGAGGAGGCAATTAGCCCCAGCGCTAGGCTTCGTTTCTGTCGGGGCCCCTTTTGGGTGATTCACAGCCCGCCCGAGAGGCCGCCGGTGAGAAGGCCCTCGCATTTTAAACGGGCGCGCGGCTCGCGACGCGGCGCCGGGGGGGGGGGGGGGGGGGGGGGGGGTGTAATCGGCCCTTCGGGGGGGCAGCTAATTAGCCTGCGCGGTCCACTTTGCTCAGGGTTAAAAAAAATTAATTAATAAATGCATAGGGACGACAGGGTGGGGGAGAAAATGGCTGCAGGTAGCATCAGATGCCGATCTAAACTTAAGCCTAAACCAAAGCCTAGATCCAAACCTAAGCCTAAAGCTAAATCTAAGCGTGAACTTGAACCTAAATCTCAACCTAAACTTAAACTCAAACATAAGTGTAAACCTATCCATAGACCTAAGCCTAAATTTAAACCTTGTCAGCAGTTCTGAAGGGGCGAAGGGGGCAAAAGTAATATTAATCCCGTAAGTATTTACTCTGAACCGGGACGCTGGAAACGGACACGCGGCAGAAAAAGAAAACGCTGTGATTGGGGGGGCCTCGATCCTGTCAGAATAAGCCCCGCCCCTTTGGCCCATTTACCCCAGGGGTCAGCAAGGAGGAACTTGTCGTCCCCTCATGAGACCAAACCCCCCCTCCCCCCCGACACAGTGTACCTACAGCAGAGCCCGAGGAGAGGAGCAGGAGGAGAAGGAGGGAGGGAGAAATTAAATAAATAACAAAAAAAAAAAAACTGGATCATTTCTCCCTTTTTCTATTTCTGGTGCCCGTAGAGCTACGTGGGAATTGCTCAGACGGAGTCTTGGCTTCGACGCTCGCTAAAGTAGGCTAAGGAGACGCAGGCCGCCCACCGGCAGTATCCCCCCCCCCGCCCCCCCGCCTCCCCCCCGCCCCCGAGCAGGAAACCCACGTTAGCGCCGAGCCTGTTATCAGCGAACCGCTCGCCGTTTTAAAGCTGTACCTGTAGGATGCAGCGCCTGGGCCTCTGATCTCTTTATCGATGTGCTCATGTTCACGACAGGGAGTGTGGTGTGGGTGGGGGGCAGGGGGGAGGAAGGGGAGGAAGGGGGGGCGACAAGGGGGGGGGGAGGTGAGTGGGGGTGAGTGGTAGGGGCCAGACCCCTTTCCGTGATCAATAAGATGGCAGCCGGCTAACGAGCTGGAGGCACGGCCCTCGTTAGCGGCTGCGTTCGTATCCTGGAACCCGCCAATCCGCCGTGGAGCCGAGCGCCAGTCAGAGCACCAGGAAGCATTACGGCTAATGCTCGCCATTATTCATCCTGCTATCGAGTTTTCTGTGCGATCGATGCTCATAAATGGGCCAATGGAATCATATTCAGGGGTGGGTGGAGGGGCAGGGGTGGGGGTGGGGGTGCAGGTGTGCTTTACATTCTGGCCTGGTTGTACTGTTTAGTTGGGGCCAGAATTAAGACCTTTTTTTTCTCTGTGATAGTCCGACAGGCTGTTAGCTTTGTGTTGTTTGTTCCTGACCTGCAATTACACAGAAACAAGTTCAGGCGGAACTTTATCCGGTGGGAGGGGGGGGGGGGGGGGGGGGGGGGCGCGGGGCGCGGGGGTTGTTGTTATGTCTTGTCCCCGTTCACCTTGGAGACACAGAAAGTAATTTTGGAAAGTGGTATTCTGGTTAATATTGATCCCGTGGTAGTTTCTGAAGTGCAAATGAATCATACGAATATGACCTAATTGGTATGCAGAAGCTAACGAAATTGTCTTTGCTTAATTCGTTTTCGCACGAGGCCCTCTTAGACTTCTGAGTGGAATCCTATTGAACATTTCTGATGCGATTTCTCACTCCAAATGTACTCATGCAAAAAGAAATATTAACAGAACGGTTCACAGACGCTGAGGAAGTGAATAAACGTCTTTACTTCTAGATCTCCCATCAGAGAACCTTATAAGACTGCCGAGTAGAAGTCTTCTCAGGACGGGATTTGCGTTTCAGTTTCGCTTGTGACGTCACGCACGGCTTGACTTCAGGCAGAGAGAGGAGGCTGAGCTCACGCGGACGCGTCTGTTGCGTTTGGGAGACTCGTGCGCGTCACGTTCCACGCACCGTTGGAAAAAGGGCTGTTTCCGAATTGGTCTAATTCGGAACAGACCGCGGGGAGTCACTGGTGCCAGACTGTGTCGCCGAGCTGAAGTAAACAGTTCGGTCTCGGTGCAGTCGCAAAAAAAAATGCGAGAAAAGAGAGGAGAATAATTGCGTCACCGCGAGGTTAAAATAAATCAGGCTAAAAATAAACCGTAATCTCCCGGAGAGCAAAGCAGCTAGGAGCGCGATTAATTAGCGGATGGCTTGTTTTTTGAGAGGAAGAGGGAAAAGGTGTTTTTGGCGACTTGTCGGTATTATGGCGCTACAAGGCACAGTCGCGCGAAAAAAAAAAACCTTAATAGCAGGCGAGAGGATTGCGGATTCTAAAAGGGCAAACTCTTATCCAGCTCTAGCAGAGCTTTTACGAACTGAGCTCAGTTAATCTCTGCAGAAAAAAACCATCTGGAGCACAGCAAACAATGGCTTTACCCGCACTTAGGGCTCAGTTCATCTGAGCAGGTGGAAGGCTGTCATGCCCTTGTTTGCGTATGTGTGTGTGCGCGCGCGCGTGCTTTTGTGTGATGGGGAGAGATTTGCATATGGGTGGCTTTCATCATTTACGTAATGAAGCTTTTAGGACAGCATTCATATTTCAGTTGCTTTGAAAGCCTATTTTAGAGTAGTGCTATCCAAATAGTGTAATTTCTAATGACTACTAGTACTACTACTAATAAATAATAATGAAAAGCATGAATACTGTATTTGAATAGGTTGTGGTTATTCATTAGCACTGCAGATCCACTATTTTTTTCCTCCTATTGTTCTGCAAGCAGCTCTTTCATATCAGTTAATTTAATCAAGCGTAATCCCTCCTCAACCAAGGCCAACCGTAACGAGGGCATATCAGCCAGGTAGAGAGAGAGAGAGAGAAATAGAGAGAGAATGAGACGGAGAGAATGAGAGAAGAGAGAATGAGAGGGAGAAAGAGAGAGAGGGAATGATAGGGAGAAAGAGAGCTAGAGAGAATGAGAGGGAGAAAGAGAGAGAGTGAAAGAAAGAGAATGAGAGAGGGAATGAGATGGAGAAAGAGAGAGGGAGAGGGAATGAGATGGAGAAAGAGAGAGGAGAGAGAGCGCTCACAATTGAAAACTGCAAGCTGTGGCAGAGGCCAGAAAGCAAATGAGAGTGAGAAAGAGAGAGAAAGCTAGAGAAATTGAGGGAGAGAGAGGGAATGAGAAGGAGAGAGAGCGCTAGAGAGAATGAGAAGGAGGGAATGAGAGGGAGAAAGAGAGAGAGAGAGCTCACAGTTGAAAACTGCACGCTGTGGCAGAGGACAGAGGGTGGGTGAGAAACCCCAGCTGTGCTGAGATCGATACAGCAGTGTGTGTTTTTTAAACACCTCTCTCCTTCTGGGAGCGGTGAGTCTTGCAATATGGATGTTCTTTGGCGGGGGGGGGGGGGGGGGGCAGGGGGGGGGGGGGTGACCCAGGTGTGGTGTGCAGAAGCTCAAAAAAAAAACAAAGCAGGCCTTCAGCCTCGTTCTCGTACGCCGCCCCCCCCCCACCCCCGCTTCACCGTCGGACCTGGACGTCCGGTCCTAAATAACACGCGGGGCGGCGTCGGTTGCCGACGGCGACCGGTCCGGCGCCCGTGAGCGTGTTTTACGCCTTAATCAATTTTCATTCCGCGCGGCGGGAAAGCGGCGGGAAAGCGCTGAGGTCGGCGCTAAAGTTGTCGAGCGGGGGACGATCGCTCCCGGCTCGGCTGCGTGTGTGACGTGATCGGGGAGGGTTAAGGGAGGGGGGGGGGGAGGGGGGGGGGGGGGGGGGGTCAGCGTTCTGCACCGGTGACCACTGGGCCATTACCGCCACGGCTCTTTTGCGAACGAGCAGCAGTTTAGCACGCGGGAAGTTCGCTTTTAAACCACAGACCTGGTTACTGAGAAGGTCTCCGTGCGTGCTGACCTTCGGGCTGTTACCAGGCTTTTGACTTGTTGATGGTTGAAGCCAAGCAGTGGGTCGATTAGTTGTTTGTTAGGAACCAACCAGTTACCAGTGAGAAGGTGATCAGATTCTTCCTGAATTTCTACAAGTGTATTGATGTTTAAGTGTCTCTTTATACCGGTAGTGTGTGAGACATGTGTGGGCACATTATACCTTAAAGCTGATGAAGGGCATTCAGGGGTAAAGATGATGATGATGAAGATGGTGTCAATGATTATGATGTTCACGGTGGTGATGGTGCCGACGGTTACAACGTTGGTGACAATGTTCATGAGGATGACGAGGGGGATGTTGATAACTGCGTCGACGAACGTGGCGATCTGCTGCTGCTCATGATGATGATCATCATCACCATGAAGGCAGAGTGGAGAGGGGGGGGGGGATTTGCATATATTAAAATGAGTAATAATGACCTCTTCCACTTCTCCCGTTCTCACTCCAGGAGAACAATCCTCACACGTGTCACGCTAACGAGGAAACAAAGAACCCTGGAACCCGTTTTCGCAGAACACCCAAACGCGGACCTTTCATGACATTAGCAGGGCTATGAGCCGCATTAGAAACCAATTATCTGCGGGCTTCAAGGGAGATGTGGGGAACTGGGCTGGGAGGGGGGGGGGGGGGGGGGGGGGGGGGGGGGGGGGGGGGGGGGTTAATCTGGGCATTAATGTGGCAGCTTTCCTCGGAACACTGGTTCCCACAGAGGAAGAGCGGGGGGGGGGGGATTAGAAACGAGTCAAATTAGAGTTCTGTGACAGGAGAGGGAGGGAGAGGCGAGGAAAGAGGGAGATTGAGGGAGGGAGGGAGAGAGGAGGGAAGGGGGAGGGGGAAGGAGAGTGAGAAGGAGAGATAGAGGGAAAGAGGGAGATTGAGGGAGGAGGGGGAGGAGATGGGAAAGGGATGGGAATGAGGGAGGGAGAGAGGGAGGAAGAGTGGAAAAGGAGAGATGAATAAAAAGAAAGGGATGGAGAAATGGGAAGGGAGAAGAGAGAGGGGGGAAAGAGAGAAAAGGAGAGGGAGAGGGGAGGCAAGAGCCTGTTTGTGTGCAGTCACCTGGACGGGTGTCTCATAGACCCTCCATTCCTCTCTTCAAAGAGATTCCACCTGCTGCATTTCTACCGCCAGGGGGAGGGGGGGAATCACGCTTTATTTTTTTGTACGATGCACCATGTACAATACAATGGTTCTTTTAGCTCCCAGAATGCACTCGAAGGCTAATTAAGCTAATCGAGAGAAACAAGCCGTTCCTTGTTTCTCTATCAGGTATCCAGGTGATCTTTGATAAGACACGCCAGTCTTAACGAGGCTGCTCTCCTGAATGGATAAATAATAAAATAAATAGATAAATAAGTAGATAAATAAATAACCCGAAGGGCTTCCAGTCCAAAAGTGAGATTGATACGTACAACCTTCAGTCCTCTGCAGTCATTGTCTGGAGGAGTTTTTTATCTTTTGACTTTAAATAGATGTTCAGTGATAATGGCATTGACAGCTAGGGATATGTTTTCATTAAGAAGCCCTTGGGAAAGTTATAAATGTATTTGCGAGTGTGTGTGCGTGCGTGCGTGTGTGTGTGTGTGTGCGTGCGTGCAGGCGTATGTGTGCGAGAGAGTAAGCTATTTGGCAGTCTTGAGAGGAGCTCACTGCTAAGCGACCGGAGCAAAGTGTCATAAATTATCTCTGTCTGGTGGCATTTCCTGGCTTAAATCATCGTCTAGAAAAAGCCATCAATAACTTTTTTTTTTTTTTTTAGCAGCACGATCCGCGCCCAGCTGGTGAGATTAATTTTGTGCCTCTCGCTCACCTGGATCAGTTTTTTGCTCTAAGATTGTTGTTCGTCTGGTCTGACACCGCCACCTACACCGCCCCCCCCCCCCCCAATCTGCCATGCATCTCACTGCTGCCTCCTCATTTTCCTGCGCGACCCTTATATCAGTCCCCCCAGTAATGAGGCCATCCCACCACGGCACTTCAGTTCCTGTGCGCCACTCGCTATTTCTTCTGCCTTGTGGGGAAATGGAACGCACTGCGATATACTGAAATAAAAACTCCTATCAGGGTGTCAGAACACTTCAAAGAATGTGTCAATTATTTAATAGCCATTTTCATTGCTCTTCCTAATTATGCAGCGTATGGATATATTTTTGAATACTTTGCTGTGAAGCATGTTTTTTCGAAATATATTGTGACGTATTCCATTTGTGCTGAGCTTCCTCTGAAGTCTATATGTGGGGGGGATCATTAGACTCTCTCTCTCTCTCTCTCCCCTTCCACCTCTCTCTTCCTTTCTGTCACTCTTTCTCCCACACCCTCTCTCTCCCTCCTGTACCCCCTCTCTCCTCCTGTCTCTCAACCTCTCTCTTCCTTTCTGTCACGCTTTCTCCCATAGCCTCTCTCTCCCTCCTTTACCCCCTCTTTCCTCCTGTCTCTTCACCTCTCCTTTCCTCTCAGTCACTCTTTCTCCCACACCCTCTCTCTCCCGCCCCCACCTCTCTCTCTCTCTCTCTCTCTCTCTCTGTATCTAAGTAGCAGCTCTCCTCAGGTACAGAGCAGGGGGCCCTATTCTCTCTCCTGTGCTTATTCCTTCCTTGCTTAGCCCAGAATGGGACCGGAGGTGGCAGAGAAGCTCGACTCACTCTTTCATGTCCGTTGCGCATCCTTCCTTTTTTTTTTTCTTTTTCTTTTTGGAACACAGGAATGCGTCGGCGTACGTCTGTCTGCAAATGCCATAGCCCCCGTAGCCCTGAGATGATTGACAGCTAGAATTGACAGGCGAGCTCAATATGTTTGCAGCGTCCCGTGGCAGTGACCTTCAGTTTGACGGCCCGGGGGGGGGGGGGGTGGGGGGGGGGTTTGGCTGCCGGCCTCCGCACACGCCGGGGGCAACTGCACCGGAAAAAAAAAAAGTTAACGCATCGCACTTCCTGGATCATTTACTCCAAATGCTACTAGGCTAATAGCGCTAAAGCATATTTGTCCCGAGAGGTTTTTTTCAGAAGTGGAAGTGCCTTGCCAGGCTCACAGCCCTAAAGCAGAAGGAATTAAATCATTTAGCTTTTTAATATGTCCTGGAAGCACAAGGCTATTACGTGGCAATGGGAGTGGACTTGCAACCAGGAGATTTCATATCCTTGGTGCACATTAGGCCCGAGCGAAATCACTTCTGGTAATGTAGCCGTATGGAAGCGTATCACATTACATTACATTGCATTATATTTATTTGGCAGACGCTTTTATCCGAAGTACAATAAGTGCACAGCGAAGGTCACTGGAACACCGACGTGATATTATTTTCATTTATTAGCCACCCTGGCTAGAGGTGTCTGCTATAATGTATATAAGTGCCAGGACTCCATAGGGGAGATTATGTACCTTATTGTGCAGGCACCAAATTTCACACACAGGTAATAAAAGTGTGTGTGTGTGTGTGTGTGTGTACACCTGTTCTGGATCAACTAAAAAAACCCAAATATGGTCCTTTCAGTCAGTTTATAAGTTTCTGAAAGCAGGAGGGAGTTTTGTCCAAGCCTTTTTCCTCTCATATTTCAAATTTGGTCCATCGTCTGTCCCTACTGTTTCAGTAGAACCGTGAGTGATAGAGTGTCGCCATTTATTTATTTCCAAATCAGTCTGCTGGCTCAGCAGCTTGTGGCCTGCGGTTAATTAGATGATTAATTTAGATGATTAATACTCCGGGGCGGGGTGAATGCTTAACGAGAGGTTTGAGAAGGTACTCAAGGTCCGGTGACCTCGTCGTGCCGGGCGAGGAGGCTACAGGTTACAGAAGGTAGCCAGGAAGTTAGCAAATTTATAGCCTGTTGTGATCGAGAACTGCTTGTAGTTTGCAGTGCATCATGGGAAGCGATGATGTCACAGAACTGAACTGAAAGTAGTTTGTGTCTTTGGTTCGAAGTTTTAGTTTGAACGTTTTGAAAAGCAAAAAAGAGGCGTCGTTGTCTCCATGTGCCGTGAAAGGCTGAGAAGTTACGGGACGGTTTCCCCGCTCGATGCCGAAACGCGGTGCATCTCAACCCTGGGTCCCGGGGAGCCAAGGCGTGTGCCGGTTCACGTCACGTCCAATCTCTAATCAAGCTCGCTGAAAAGTGTGTTCCGCCATAATTACGTGGTTGAACGTTTCTTAACGCGATCGAGGCTTGGCTTGTTGCCATCTGCTGCGCTGTAAGTAAACTCCGTTCATTTTACGCAAATGGTTTCAGCTTTCCACGCTCTGAGCAAGGGGGTGCCTGCAACCGAATCACTTAAAAATGGAACCTTTTGAATTGTAATTATTTGCCATGCTGTACATATAGCACAGTAAATTAAAAAAAAAAAAAAGTTGGTCTGCCAGATTTAAATTCCTGGGATGTGAATATGGGATAATTTGATAATAAGGGTAATTTCTGATTTAACGTGGATTTAAGAGGGTAATTTGTCCTTCATTAGGTTTGAAAACAAAGGTCAAATTAAGAACAATTAGTGTCTAATTAAGAACAATTAAGCAGCTGATTACAATAGAGAGCTCGTTACTGTGGTTGGAACAAAAAGCAGAACATGCAGTGGGTCTCCGGGACCAGGGTTGAGAAACTCTGCCTGAATGTAAATTAACGATGAATGAGAAATTGAGCAGATTTGATGCTAAATTTGAGCAAACAGTTGTCTATGTGACAGTGATCATGGTGTGACCGCGGTAATAAGAATAGAGAAGTTTTTTTTCCAGCACTTTGTCAGCTGCCAGCCTGAAGTACGTAATTTTCCCCCTTTTTTTTTTTTTTGCACATTTTCCTGGTGTCTGTGATCATGTGAATGTTTGCGTGAGTTTCTCATGACGGGTGGATGACAGAGAGAGAGAGAGAGTGAGAGAGAGAGAAGGGAGGGGGGGAGAGAGAGAGAGAAGTAGACGGAGATGCTCGGTGAGGCAATCAAAGTTACCAGGAAAATGATCACACCTCGTACACGGCCAACAATTTTCCACGGAAGGAAGAGAGAAACCCTTTTTAAGAGCACGGCGCCCCCCTGCCCCCTCCCCCCCCCCCTTCCCCCTTTTTCCATCCCCCTCCCAGAGAGCTAAATCAGGATCCTGTGGCTTTTTTCATCTCTCCCTTCTGTGAGTGCGAGCCGTCGCGCGCGGCGAGATCGCAGTTCACATCTGCAGTCAGCCTCCCAGAACCGCGTTTCCCAGAAAGCCTTTCAACTAGGGTGCTTTTCCCCGGCCTTTGATTTGCGCTGTTCCTCGGCTGAGTGCCACCTGCAGCTGCCTAATTGCCTTCCAGCGCATCGGAGATTACGAGGGAGAAAAGAAGGATTTTATTTTTATTTTTATTTTTATTTTTTAGTGTGTCAGGCTGTTTCTTAGTCATTTATTTTTACTTTTTAATTTTTTTAAATTTATTTTGTAGTTTGGCTTCAGGTGCTTTTCATACCCCACGAGGTGGGAAAAACACATTTGTGTCCTGGGGTGTTAGTTCTGGAAATGCAACTTCGGGTGAAAAAAACTGTCGGCTTTTGTCTTGCCCTTGTTTCCCCTGCAGTTTTGTCGAACTTTTAACGTGAAGGAAACGTCTTTTGAGCGCTTGATGTGTTGATGCTGAAACACGCCCAGTCTGCTTCGTGTCGCCATAGATACGTCAGTCTGATCTGCAGTGTATACGCAGTTGTGTCCGGTTTTAAATACAAACTATAAAATATCAGTGTTGTGAGGCCCCCTGTGGTGTAGGCGGGTGTTGCACCTTCGGACACGTAGCGGTAATTTTTTGGGGGAGGTGCACACAGAGCGCTCTGAACGACCGCGGGATACGCGTGACCGCCATCTTGCGTACGCCGGTGCGGAATTTAAATCGAGTGTGTTTCCAGCCTAAGGCCGTAAGAAATGTAGCTGGGGTGGGGGGCTGGGGGAAGGCGGACAGGACGCCGCGTAGCCCCTCGGGGGTCACAGTCCATCCCGTCGGCTTCGCTCGTCCGGTGACGGCGCGTCGCTGGGGGGCGCCGAGCTTTCGGGGGCGGGGACGCCGGCGTACCCCCCCCGGTCCCTCCGCGCTCGCCGAAGTAACGGCGCGACCTGGGACACGCCCCCCGTGCGCCCCTCTGCTGCAGATTTGCTTCCGGGTGAAATTCACACGTGGGTCGCTTGCATCGTTTTTTTGAAAAAATACAAAAAAGAAAAAGCTCAATCTGAGAAATAAAAGTTTTTTGTGTGAGGCTGTTTTTTAGAAAGTGGGCAGACTGATGGCATCTTTCAGACGAATGGCAAATTTTAAAAACTCGCTGATTCCATGAATCATAAATGTTATGAGTACAGAGAGGTTATGATTATAGATTACTCATATGGGGGGAGGCTGTTCCCCTCTCTTTTAATTAAAGTTCATCTTCAGTAAACGACTTGGTTATCGCATGCTTTTACATCAAAATGTCCTTGTGTAATATTTACATGTTATGTACTTTTCCATCTTTTTTTCAGTCAGAAGCCCTTCCGTCATTTGTAGATGGCCTTTCAGCGCAGCTGTTTACTGGAAGCTGAGATTAATCTCGCTTTGGTTTCCATTGTTGCCTTTGGCATTCTCGGGTGTCCCTGTGATTTGAAGAAAAGGGTCTGCTTTAAAAGAAAGGGAGAATGAATGTTACTGTGCGGAAGAAAAGGAAGAAAAAACAATTCCTTCTTCTTCAGAGCTCTTGACCTCAGTAAAGTGTATAAAACACACTCTTACAGATGTCCTTATTTGTCCCCCTACGAAAGCATTTTAGTACCGTCTCGTAAAAACTATATATATATCAAATCCTGCAGTAAACTTGCTGAAGACTGTTTAAATCCGGTGCGTCTTTGGTGGGGGGTTTGCTGGGGGGAAGTTAGCCAATAAAACGCAAAAATGAGAAGCGAGGAAGAATCTGTTCATCACTTAAATTGGTAAATATCTGCAGGTCATACTTTACTCTGCACTGCATGAATGGGGAGTTCAAAAACATGACTTAGCGCTGCCAGCACCCACTAGAGACTGTGATATCACCTCCTGAGCAATGACATCACCCCTTGAGAAATTATATCACCCCCTGAGCAATGACATCACCCCTCTGAGGGATGACATCACCCCTTGAGAAATGACATCACCCCTTGGGGAACAGTACGAGAGTTGTTTGCTCTCTAGGCTGGGGGACCTTAGCTTGGTGGCTGATCGTAACTGAACTGTGTGGCAAATGGAAAAGGTGCTTTTACAGCTGGGGAAAGTGTCGTCATAATCCAGCCAGTATGCCTGCTTATCATGCAGGTGTACAATCTGCAATCTTTTTTTAAAATTTGTTTTTATTAAACTTACAAGATTGTTTCTTTCCTTTTCGGTGTCATGTGAAGCCAAGGAACAGATAGGAATCAGCAGTGGAAAGTCTGGGCTTCGTGTCCGGGGGATTTAGGGGGGGATGGGTTTTCTGTGGAGCTGTATTACGGGCTGTAGATATCGCACAAACCCGCCAGACGCTGAGCCAAAATCAGAGGTCTCAGAGACCCCACAGAACCAGAGGATTAAATGCATCGGTGGCACACGGGCAATGTTTTCCTTTGTAAATCTCGAGCGTGTGCGCGTGTGTGTGTGTGTGTGTGTGTGTGTGTGTGTGTGTGTGTGTGTGTGTGTGTGTGTGTGAGCTGTGTGTATGTGTGTGTGTGTGTGTGTGTGTGTGTGTGTGTGTGGTGTGTGTGTGTGAGCTGTGTGTATGTGTGTGTGCGTGAGCTGTGTGTGTGTGTGTGTGTGTGTGTGTGTGTGTGTGTGTGTGTGTGTGTGTGTGTGTCTGTGTGTGTGTGTTTTTTTTTTCCGTATTTTTCCTGAAGTGTTCTGATTCACCGTGCACATCCAATATGTTTTGCGCAGATTTCATATTCAGCGACTTAGAGGTTTATGTGACGCTCGCGCTCGCTGCGCTGCGTTATAATCGCATTTCGCCCGCAGATTAAGTACTTATTTTCCAGGGGATTTAACATTAAGATGCTAATTCAATTTAGGAGGTGAATTTAAGTTTTTAACACTGCGCAAGCCTGCGGTCATGTGTTTATTGGGGGAAACATGTCTGCTTAGTCAGGTTGTCCTGATTATGTCTCCCAAATTTAGCTTGATTGATAGTTATGACGCTTGTGGCCTACAAGTGTGTGATTTAACAGCAAGCCGACGTGAATGGAGTGATTTTGCCAGGGTTCGCATTTTTTTTGTATTAATAATATTATTTTAATTTTGGTGTAAATAACATTTCAGTTTCTGGGGTGTGTCTGGGAGGGAGAAAAGGGTGTTCTGTTCTCACTTCCAGCAGACAGTCGTGTACTACTGTGGTTGTGTTTATGGCCTTGTTAATAGGCTGCACTGGCCTTTAAAATTTTACATGCTGCAGCAGCCATTTTGGACAAATGCCAATTGCTTGTCTTTCTGTGTGGTCCAGTGGTGTTTTGTTGTGTTGTTCGCTGTGTGCAGTAATAGATTCAAATTTATAGTTTTACAAAAAGTCCTGTAAGCTTGTAAATATCTTTGGGCTCAGCTTACATTCAGTGCAGAGTGAATATTTTGATTAATTCAAGCTTTGGGCTTTGTATTTAGCTTACAGTAAGAAGCTTTACTTAATTAGTTAAGTGGGTTTTTCTTTTTTTCTGTGCCTTATGCAAAACTTATACTGCAGCTGAGGTGTGTGTCGGCCTCTGAAACGAAAGGAAAAGCCCTGCGAGCTATGAGAGGAAGAGGAAGTGAGGCGTGAGGATGTCCGTTTTTTCCATTGATGGCGAGCCGCGTTGTGACATCACTTCCTGTGTTTTACTGTTTGGATTTAAGTCATTGAAGTTCCATCAGCAGTATGATGTGATGGATGTGTAAGTCACGGCCTTTGAGAGGCATTTCCATTTCACTGAGGGAGGGGCTTCTCCCCCCCCCATCCCCCCTCCAGGTGAACTGTGGTGTAATTGGCGACGTTCAGGTTTTTTTCCGTCCTGTAAACGAAAATTAATTTGCTGCTGACATTGAGCTTAATCGAGTGTTAAGCCCCCGACGTTTTTGTTTCCGTAACCTCCATAAATTGGTAGGTGGTCGAAGGTATATTGGGGGCGACGCACTGAATCATTAGAGGGGTGGACGCGAGAGGTCGATTCGCGCAGAAATCCCATTAAAGACATAAAGCGGGAACCTTTTTTGTAATTATGCCTGTTTTAAAAGCAATCGCATTAGCGGCGGCGGAGGCGAACGAGTGCTTTATTATGTTGCTTTGACTTTTTAAATGGCTGGCACCCTCTAAATTACATTACCTAATTCGGAGTAAAGGCATGTCTATTAAACAGCCGCCGTGGCGATGGACCCATTTAATTTGCCGCATTAATCTTGCTGTAATTAACGTGGTACCGCTTAGCTCCTGCGCAGAGTAACGTAACTTTAAAAGGCAGGCGTGAGCCGCATGATCGGCCCCTGCCGTCACCACCAGGCATCAAATATGCGCCCGTACGGCTAATAGCGATTTTTTGTAATCTGCCAGAGCTGGCCATGTAGTTAACGGGTAAGAGATCTACATTTTAGAGGTCTGATAAGAATAAATAAGAGGGGTGCGCCTCAGTACTTGTTTCTCCCTGGAGATTCAGGAAGCCCCAGTGTATTGGTGTGCGCTACGTGTTGGTAATTGATAGCCACTGTTCCTGTGATGTCACAATGAGCTCTGGGGCTTCCAAGACTTCATTCCGGAACCCGCTCCTGCATTCTGACCTGCGTTCCAACCGCAGACTGGAGAAAAAATAAAACCACAACCAACCCAACCACAAGCTCTGGATTGCAACAGTCCTTAACCGGCATCCCAAGACTTTCAGACAATCAAATCGATTTCCCCTGTTTCTGTGATGTGCAACGTGACAGACTATTACTTACAAGCCACATAAAATGTTTTATTTTTTTTAAAATTATAGACTGGAGGGTGAAATCGGTGCTGAAACTGTGGACGCCTGTCCCCTGCAAAACTGTAAAAAGATTTCAGCTCACCACCAAGAAAGGCAACTTGAGTTCCCTGCTTACCCTGCCTGTTTAAATGAAAGTAAATATTTCAAAGAAATTCTTTTTTTTTTTTACATTACGTTACAGGCATTTAGCAGGTGCTCTTATCCAGAGCGACTTACACAACATTTTACACAGCATTTACATTGCATCCAGTTATACGGCTGGACATATTCTGAAGCAGTGCAGGTTAAGTACCTTGCTCTAGGGTACAACAGCAGTGTCCCAGCGGGGAATCGAACCTGCGACCTTCAGGTTACAAGACCAGCTCCTTACCCGTTATACCACACTGCCTCCCCAGTAACGAACAGCGGCGTGCGCGGGTACCTTTGAGGACCCTCAGATCTGCTGTGAATCACCGGACGTGCTCGTTTCTGTCTTGTCTCGTAACTCCCAGCACCAACAACAACAACAACAACAGCAGCTCCTCCTCGCGCCCCGACCCAAAATATACGAGGGCTGGCGGACAGTGTAAAGGAAGGACGGCTGTTCCCCGCTGGCAGTGTAAAACGGCTCAACCTCGCCGCGTCCACTTTATTAGATTTCAGAAGTCGTTTGTCAGCCGAGAGCGAGTCGGAATCGCTCTTTTTTAAATTTTTATTTTTAACGGTTTTCCGTGATTTCCCGGGACGGACGGGACGACCCCGCCCCGTGACTGTCAGTCGCGCCGTGACTCCGGGCGCCCGGGCCGGGACCCCTCAGAGCGGTACTGAACCCGAAAGAGGAAGGCTTAGTGGGGGGAAAGAGCGGGGCCAGTGTTGGTGTAATTCGGGTTTTTATTGACTGCCGCGACACGACACCAGACAATCAGCCGTGTAAATCCTGGTTCTCGGCTGCGCTACGGCGTTTCTGCTTCGGCTCGTCACAAATTTTTGTCCAAAAGCCGTTTTTCTCTCCTAATGCAGTTTTTTTTTTCGCCCCTTACAATACTGTACAGTTGTGTGTGTGTGTGTGTGTGTGTGTGTGTGGATTTTAGCTTCTTCAGCAGAACTGGTAGGATTTTTTATTTATTTTTTTTTGTAAGTTGGTGCACCCCCAATCATTCCGATTCGCTTATCTGTGCTTAACTTGTCCGTGGAAACTTGAGCAAGTGTGTGTGTGTGTGTGTGTGTGTGTGTGTGTGTGTGTGTCTGCGAGGAGATTTAACGCAAATAAAAATAGACACCGTCGCCTCCGGTTGTGTTGACAGTGAAGGGCCTCGCGCTTCGAGGAGAATGTCGAATTTCGTTTTTTTTTTGTCTGCGCGAGGTTTTGTTCCTCCTTGTATGCTGTCCCGGGTTCTGCCTCCTCTCCGCAGGCACCCCTCTGACTTGCCCTGTGGGGGTTTAAGCAGGACAGCACCGTGAAGCGTATTCGTTTGTGACGACTTTGTAAGAAACGCGCAAAATGTAAAATAGCACGTCGCTTTGATTCGAGGGTCAGTGGCTCGTAAGCTGTGTGTGGGATCGTGCTCAAAGCCAGTGCTGCACAAACATTGCGTTTTACCCCAGGAATCTAAAGCCGTATTTAAAAACTAAAAAAATCTTAAGAATCCAAGGCTAATTCCCAGGTCTTGGATTCTCAGCGAAGCATGAAAGGTTAATTCTCAGGTCTTGGCCACAGATGTCAGACAGGCTGCTTCTTGCTTTCAAGAGTGTGAGCAAATAATCACACCCAAGACGTTTTACAGTCCTGGAGCGGCTGTGTTAGCAGTTTTTCACAGCGAATTGGAAAGAATGTTGTTATCTTCCTTGAGCTTTACTGGAGAATTTTTATTTGTATTGAAGAGAAAGAATGTGGGGGAAAAAAAGCCCTCCTGCTTTTCCTGTATATTTACAGTGCGTTTGGAGGTCAAGGCCTTTTTCAGGATCCTGGTGATCTTATAATTTCAGATTTATTGGACATTGCATAATGGCGGTTTTAAGAATGGCAAGGTACATTTTTTGGAAATTGAATTTCTCTCACTTTTTTTTTCTATATATATATTTTTTTTTTTTTTTTTACATTTTATATCAAATTGAGCACCTTCTTCGCGTCTGTCTTGAACTATCCAGCGATCCGGAGAGCGTGCCTTGGAAACTTTCTCTGAGAAACTTCACCGGTGCATCAGTGTTTTCACTCGCTAATGGGGTTGTGGCATCAAACCAGTCAAGCTTGCAGTCACGCAAAAAAAATTATGTAAGCAATTAATCATACGTGCCAGAGTTTGATTTATTATGCTTCCGTTCAGTGTACCAAATGTAATTATCAAATGACAGGGAGCTTGGCTAAACTTAAACGGACCGGCTTTGGACTTAAACTCAGCAGGGAACATAACTAGCTAAAGTGTTTTCAAGTTCACTTGGGATTTTGTTGAGGGAGTGGGGGAGAGAGAGGGAGGAGAGAGAGAGAGAGAGGGAGGGAGAGAGAGAGAGAGAGAGAAAATGACCTTTTCCTGTGTCCGTTTTGCTACCTAATTCGTCAGGGTATGTTGAAGGAATGTCAGTTATCAGCACTAATGTGTGTCATGTGGTAGGGTGGAAGTGGACTGCAGTTTTGGGAGATAGTGGCAGGGTTTTTTTTTGGGGGGGGGGGGGGGGGGGGATGGGGGGGGGGGTTGTTAACGGTTTATTCTGTCTGCACATCAGATGTTCCTCCCACTGGCCTCCTGGGCAGACAAAGAACATTACACTTATCTCCCATCTAGCTGCCCTTAATGGGAATCTTAGCCACCAGAAACTTTGCCCTTGAAATGTTAACTGTTTCAGCCTCACTAGGTTCAGGATGCTGAGCCAGAGTGAAGTACACACACACACACACACAGCAGAACATACGCACACACACACACACACATATTACCTAAAGTAATTAATTCCTTAAATATCAGATCAGCCAGAATGAGGATGGGAAGAAAATGCCCTCATCACCGTGGTAACCTACATTACACCCACGCAGGCGTAGCTCAGCTTGTTCGCTAGGTGTGTGTGCGCGCGCGGGTGCATGTGTGTGTGCCTATGTGTGCGCACGTGTGTGTGTGTGCGTGTGTGCGCCTATGTGTGTGCGCGTGTGTGCGCGCACGCGTGTGTGTGTGTGTGTGCGTGTGTGCGCCTATGTGTGTGCGCACGTGTGTGTGTGTGCACACGTGTGTGTGCGTGGGTGCATGTGTGTGTGTGTGCGCGCACGTGTGTGTGCATGGGTGCATGTGTGTGTGTGTGGGTGCATGTGTGTGTGCCTGTGTGTGCGCGCGTGTGCGCATCAATAGCATGTGACCCCTTTGCTTGAGCTGACCTCCCTGGCGAGGTGTTAGTGGAACCCTTCCCACCGCGTTCCGCGGACGATGTGTCACTCAGGCCGGGCGAGAGAGAGAGAGAGGGCAGAGAGAGAGAGAGAGAGAGAGGGAGAGCGAGAGAGAGAGAGGGCAGAGATAGAGAGACAGAGACAGAGACAGAGAGAGAGAGGGCAGAGCCGCGGATTAAGCGGTAATTGAATGGCGGATGACACGCGGTTTAATGCCTGCAAATTAAAGCATAAAACCCAGGTGTCAGAGCTCACCTTTGAGACGTGAATAACGCATGACTGCTGCCACGGGGACGTCTCTCTCTCTCTCTCTCTCCCTCTCTCTCTCTCTCTCTCCCTCTCTCTCCCCCTCTCCCTCCTCTCTCTCTTTCTCTCCCTCTCTCTCTCTTTCTCCCTCTCTCTCTCTCTTTCTCCCTCCCTCTCCCTCCTTCCCTCTATCTCTATCTCTCTATCTTTCTCTCCCCCCCTCTATCTCTCTATCTCTCTCTCTCTTTTCACTTGTTTATGGGGGGGGTGGGGGAGAGATTTATGCAGTGGAGTATTCGTCAAAGTCGCCGGAGAGGCGCGACATGTTCTCCGTGGCCTCTCCCGGGACCCCGGCCCGGGCGATCAGCTCGTTGGTTGGCGGTGTGTTGTCTCCCCCACGGCCCCGATTTCTGGTTCTGGGGGCTCGGTCTGCCACCCTCCGTCTAACACCCGTGCGCCTACAAAAAAAACAAAAAAAAAAAACAGAAATAAATGTTCGTTTCCATAGCCGACATTAAAGCGTAGCCGTATCCGTGGCTACGCTATTTTATTTTTTTAATGTATTCGTTTTTTCCCTGACCCGATAACCACGCTACCTTGTTTGATGTTGTTCGGCTAATTAGAACAGCGGTGTCTATAAATAAAAAATTAAAAAAAAACGTGTGTAGTCTGTAACATAAAGATCAAAGTAGAGATTTAATCTCCTTCAGACCTGTGCGTGGATCCGGGGGACGTCCCTTCAGAAGGGGGTCTGCTGACAGGTGTTTCGGTTTGTATCCCTCTCTTACATCAGCGCCTCCGCGTTAATAACTCACCGCGGCGGGAAGTTCGCTAAAGTCAGCGGTTTTTCCCCCCGGCTCCCCGTGCGCTAGGTGCATTTAGCGCGGCGGGTCGATGGAAAGGCGGATCGCTATTGGCTGTCTAATGCGTCTGAGCGGTCTGTGGTGTGGTCTGTAGCCTCTGTGACCCGCTCGCACCCCCAGATCGCTGCTAAAGTCTACCTGCCCGGGCGCTCTCTCCCTTCCCCCTCCTTCTGACGGCGTGCGTTCCCCGTTTGCGGACGGGACGGGCGGGTCCCGGCGCGACACGAGATTCCGGTTTCGCCTGCCGGAATTCCGCGCGCGAGGTTCGTGCGGCGGCTTCATCCGGGCGCGGCGTTCAGAACTTCCGGATCTTCCCCCCGTCGGCGTTCTGGGCTGATTCCGGATCTCCTGAGGACGTGGCTCAAGACTTTGAATTGTATATCTCTGATTTTCGGCGCCTTATCCCCCCCCCCCCCCCCCCCCCCCACCCCTCCCCTCCCCTAGCGTGCGTCCTCGGGACAGCTCAAAGGGCGTTAAACCCTAAGCTGCTTTTGACTCTGGCACACGGCACGGCTGTGAATTCTCTCTGTTTTTTTTCCAGTTAATCGGTTTGGGAATTAAAGAAACAGCTGCTCGTCCCGAAAAAATGGCCGCCACTGACACGGGACACTTTCCCCCGGCTTGTGCCCCCCCCGTGTCTTGCTTTTGATTGGTGTGCTTCGTGAAGAGCCCCTCTTGCAGATGTGCTGTGTCGTTTGTGGTGAATGCGCTGATGTGTATTTGCCCTGTAAATGCCCTGATTACCCCTCATACGGGTAAAGAATGAGCAGGCTGTTTTGTTCGGCAGTGGGAGAACATAACGTACATAGTGTGTATGAGAAATATGAAGCTTTTGGTCTGGGAACACATGCAGCATGGTGTGTGTTTGTGTATTAGGATGCAGAGATGACATCGTTAAGCGATGGCGAATGAGTCTTAGTCCTGAGATGTCTCGTAACCAATCCGGTGGGGGTCAGTGTTTCACCCATCGTATGGTGAATTCACGGAAACGTAGCTTGCTAACCGCATGACAGACAACGCCGCCGTGTGTCTGTTGGACGTAAAATGTTCTTATTTTAACATTTTTTTTTACTCCTTTCAGTACTTCCGGCTGACCGACGTCAGCGGAGCGTTGAATGCCTGTTCTTCACGGCACGCGGCCTTGTCTGCATCGCTGAGGCCCGAGTCTCTGTAAAGCTGCTTTGTGACGACGTCCTTTTTACAAAAAAAAACGCTCCTTACAAATGGAATAAAATGGAATCGAACGGAATTGTTGTCGTGTGTCACGCGAATCGGAAAAGGGGGGGCAGCGGAAGCGAGCTCCGTGTAAGGGCATCCGCGTTCCGGAAAAAGTGCATCGGGGTCTCTGACGGCACGCGTTCGCTCCGAGCCGAGATTTCACGTCCTGCGCGACGACGAAAAATCGTGAGCGCGAGCTTCTGAACGTGTTCTAAAAAAAGAGGGAGCCCACGTTTGCGTGGGAATTATCAGAAGCTCCAAACGGAATGGAACATTAAAAAAATAAAAAAAATCTTTTTTGTAGATGTTTAGTTTAATTGGGTTAAGGGCGATCCTGCGATTTCAGACTAATTGGGCTGTTTATACATGCCATTCCGTCCCTTTGGCACTGGGCAGTCTGGCCAAATGAGCTCAGCTTAAACAAACGTGGGCGGGCTTTTTCCTGGTCTGTGTTTTCGGTTTTTCAAGTTTGCCGTTTGTCAGTGGTGTGGCGGGAGGGGGGAGGCGGGGGGGAAGGGGGGAGGGAGGGAGGGGGGGGGGGGGGAGGGAGGGGGGGGGGGGGTCCATTTAAATGAATGTAAATGGAAACGTCAGGGCTGTGAATTGCGTTCCTTCGCTCTTTCCCTCTCCCACGTAATCGGATTGACCCTGCCGCGCCGCCATTTTCTCCCGTCCGGTGACGGTCGCCGCGGCGACTCGCCTCGCCGGGTACTGTATGCGCCGCGCCGGGTCCCGGCGATCCGTCACCGTTAGCCGCGGGAATTACCCATAAGCCCCTGCTACCCCCCGCCCGCTCCGGCGCTGCACTCCGCCGCTCCCCCCCCTGCCCGGGTCCCGCTGGGACACCTCGAAGCGGAATGGGAATTTGGCCGCGGCTGGCGCTGGGCTTAACTGTCATTTCGCTCAATGACAGGAGTAATGGAAGCGCTGATTTGAGAGATTTTCGCTCCGCAGCAACAGTTAGTCTCGACCATGAAGCGAGAAACAGGAATGTTGTGCTTACCAACGGGGGGGGGGGGGGGGGGGGGGGGGGGGGGGGTTACCAGTGTTTTCTTCATGTGGGGGGGGTGTGGGGGGTCATAGCAGGACTGCAGGACTGCACCCTGGACAGGTCACCAGTCCATCGCAGGGCTGTGTGGTAATTTGTGCTTTGCAAAGTCTTGCTCTGTCCCTCATGGTCCCATGCGATTCGGTTTTATTGCTTTCTCAGTTCTTTGTGTATCACAGAGACTCGCAGATATCGCTGGTAGAGTACAGTAATAAGATTCTGTTCTTCGCCCAGTCCCGTGTAATCCAGGCTGTCCGGCTTCATTTGGGCAGCAGTGGTGTGGCGGTTAGCACTGTGGCCCTGCAGGACTGAGGTTATGCTCTCCCCGTGTCTGCGTGGGTCTCCTCCGGGTGCTCCGGTTTTCCTCCCGCTGCCCAAAAAACATGCAGACTCCAGGGCTCACTGGCAAAACACATGTCAATCTCAGCATGACTACTCCGCTTAAATAAAGGTTAAATAAATAATAAAAAATATAAAAAATCTCCATTCTCTTACAAAACCCACATTATTCTTCTTGTACATTTCCACAGCTGCGAGGGGCTGCTCATTCCCCATTCTCCCGGCTACAGCAGCTGAGGGATTCTGGGAAAATATTTAATTCATCGCCCGCGCTGACGGCCGTCTCTTCGGCGAAAGCCACCGCCCCTTTCCATCCAGGACCGGTCGCATTTTAGACCCCCGGGGTGGGGGGGGGGGGGCGCCTGAATTTATCAGCACCCCTGAGGTGCGGGCTCCTATCTTCATCTTCATCTCTTATTTATTCGCCCGTTTATTTATTCATTTATTCATTTATTTTTCCGTCGTCTCCGGGCGTGTCAGAAATGGCGTCTGTGTCTCTGCGCTCGGCCCGGACCCCCCTAACGAGCCGTGTGAGGCGCGCGCGAGCCCGTTAGCGCTAATTGGGTAGGCCGGTGACGACGGGAGAGCGATGGCGGCCACCCCTTCAGCTCGCCCCCCTGGCGACCCGCAATCAACCGCCGCCGTCGCCTGGGAAACGGCGGGCCAATTTAGCGCTCTCACCCGCGCGGCTGTAGGAACGGGCGACGCCCCGACAGGGAGCCGCAGACCGCCCCGCGCCTTACGCCATGCCCTTACGCCAAATTACAAACCAGCCCGGCCCCCTTTCTCAAGTGTGAGACCATACATATCCGATTAGAATGTTCGGAAGTGAACATTCTGATGCTGATGTCACAATCGCCGCTGGTGACTGAGAGCAACGAGAGTTCTAGAACACTGAATTTTTTTTGAAAAAAAATATTCTGAAAAAACCTGCTCTTCAAAGGGTTAAAACTCTCTTTAATGTGGATGTATATTATTTTATTTGTTTGTTTTTAATAAGCAGAAGCGCTTTCAAAGTCAGATTTAATTTGGCCGGCCGGCCACCCTCATTGCCTTGTTCTACTGTAGTGGTATCAAGCACTGTTCAAGTGTGCATCACGGATAAATAGGATTGTGAATAAGCCCAGAGGTGTTTAACAACGATCTGAAGCTTGATCTGAAAGGGGCTGAATGGGGCTGAATGTTTCTAGAATTGACACTCATATTAAAAGTATGATCGTCAGGCTTTGTAATCGGCGGACCTGCCGGTTATTTTGAGTCAGGAACCCCCCACCAGTACATGTTGTTTGGAGTTTTTCAGAAACGATTAATGGATAGTTTCTGTGGCCGGTGATTGCAGTTAATTAAAATACAAATGAAAGAAAACTGCTGTAGGCGACATAATTGTGTTTGTTGCTCAGGTGATTTCTAATTAAACTGAACTTTAGAACTTCAAGAATTTAGCTAATAAAAAAAAGAAAAGAATATATTGCACTTACTGCCTACTTCTGACTTATTTTGACAGCACAGCACTCTCCCCTCCCCCAACTTTTTAGAGACTAAATCCAAACCCACCTCACAGAATTTTACCTCAGAGAATATGAGGCTCTTTTCACCCCTGGCTCCCCAATATAGGGAGGGGGACGGGCCTGCGGGTTTGAGGCACAGCGTGTGTGAGATGTGAACCCGTAGCCCCCGGCGCCAGCGGATGGGGGCGATCGTGATGGCGCAGGCGAGTCGGAGTGAGAGTAGCTTCTCTGGTCGTGGCGTGGGTTGTTTTTCCTTCCGGGGTCAGAGGTCACCGGACGATCGCCGCTTCGCCTCCACGCCGTCCTCCTCCGCACCGGCTTGCTATGTGTCGCGAAATCGAAAGCCTGGGGGCGCAGGTCGCGCACCCCCGGTAGAGCCCCGCCCCCCGCCCCCCCGGTCTCCGCGGGAGACCGCTCCAGCGCTCTCGCGCTTTACCGCTGCCGGCGGTTTACTCAGCGCCGTCTGTTACCGCGGCGATAAATCGCCAGAGGGACCTGGTTGCCATGGCGCGTGTGATGGAGCCGGGAGAGGTGAGGCGGCGGGGTTAATCTCCCGCCCACGTTCCCGTGGTAATAATAGAGTGAGGAGCCGCGGGGGGTCAGGGCCATTTCTTCAAGGAGACAGTCAGGTGTGATGCCCCCCCTCAAGGAAAGTCATATATTTTCCTGGTCGGTAATTCACTGCCCTCATCCCTCTCTTCTGCCCCCCCCCCCCCCCCAACCCTCCTCATCCCCCAGCCATACCTAATTTGGGATTGTGGGGGTGCAGGGGGGGGGGGGGATTGGGAGAAGGAAAGTGGCCCCAGGACACTGAACCACTCGCGAAGTGTGTAAAGCCTGTGCCACATCAGGGGGAATCGAACCTGCAACCTTAGAGTTACTAGCCCAGTTCAACAAACGGTACACTGCACTTTTGCCCCCCCCCCCCCCCCCCTCCCCCCACAGCGCTGTGCATTCCATCGCATTCTTTGGCCGCCTTTAATCCAAAACCTTCAGCCCCAATCCCCCCCCCCCCCCTCCGGGGGACTGGGGTACTGCTGATTAAACCGGCCCTGACTGGGACTGCCGTTTGATCTGATTGTGGTTTGAAAAGGGGCAATCTTTTCTAGATCTTTCCAGTACCCATATCTCCTGGGGTCCAGCTTAAAGCTCCCGAACGCACGGCAAAGCCACAGTACCGGCGTGCCTCATGGTCCGGAACTGAATCCCCCCCCAAAAAAAAGGTGTTTTATAAAAAGAAAATGACAAAGAAATCTTTCAGACTGTCATTATCGACGTTCGGTTCACTGAGGTCTTTTGACGCTCTGAATCCGGGCTTTTCGGAACTGAAGGCGGGCTGCGTACTGTGCAGCACAGTGCGCCGAACTGTTTACATCTGTCGGTGTTTTTGACCATCATAAAAGAGGGTCATAATAGCCCTGTTCCTGTTGGTTTGGGAGTGGGGGGGGGGGGGGGGCTTTCCTCTCTTATCTTTCTGCCCGGAGTCCCAGCAGGACTGTCCGTCCCGCCCAAAAAACAGTCCCCTGGGCAGGGGGGGGGGGGGGGGGGTGTATTTGCGACCCAACAGCAGCTTCCCTGCATGGGTGTGGGGGTCCTTCTTTTCGGTCCATTTACAGGATACCAAATGTTCCACTGCGCCCTCATCCAACCCCCCCCACACACACACACACACACACACACCCCCCAAAAGCCCGCCATTTTGTAGCATAGTCATGCACACGCTGCCTAACTGCCTTCTATTTTCACCTGAAAAAGTACGCTCCCCCAAAACTGCTCTTCAGCCCTTTCTCCTCCTTCAGGTTGTGTTTTTTTTAGGCTAGGCAGGTATTTTTCTCCCCTTGATGTGGCACGCCGAGCTGCTGTAAATAAAACCTCAGGGGGGGTGGGGGGGTGGGGGGGTGATCGGGGCTGTGGGGTGGGGGTGGGGGGGGGGGGGGGGGGGGTAATCGGGGGCTGAAGAGACTCACCTGCCCGTGAGGCGGAGCCCAGAGTGACCTGAGCGCGCCTGTGCCTGAGCGCGCCTGTGTGAGGGCGTTTGTGCTGACGCGCAGGTTTCCGTGGAGCAGCTTCTCACACACGGCTTAACACTGTCAGTATAACTCAGAGAGCACGGAGATAACGAGCCGCGCGTCTCTGCCTACTGCTCTCTCTCTCTCTCTCTCTCCAGCTCTATTCCTGTCTCTCTCTCTCTCTCCAGCTCTATTCTGTCTCTCTCTATCTCCTCTTTTTTTGCTGTCTCTCTTCCCCTGCTATTTCTATTCTGCTCCCTCTTTCTCCCTCTCTCACTGTTCCCTCTTTCATTTCTGCTTTCTCCTCTCTCTATTTCTGATCCCTCTCATCTCTGTTCCCTCTCCATCTCTTTTACTCACTTTTCTCTCTCTCTGTCTCTCTCTCCTTCTCTCTCTCTTCCCTCTACCTCTCTCTCCCCTTTCTGACTGACTGTGTGTCTGTTTGTCAGTCAGTCTGTCTGTGTGTCTGACTCTCTCTCTCTCTCTCTCTTTCTCCCCTCCTTTCTCTCCCCCCCCCCCCTTTCTCTCCTTTTCTCTCTCTGGGTAAATTGGGTGCTTTCCTTTGGCACAGCCTCTGTTTGTGAGGCTGTGTAGCGTGAGCGTAGTGTCTGGCAGACTGTGTTCTGGGGCTCTGTGCTTGCAGAGTCCCCTAATGAAAAGGCGTTCCAGGGGCGGCCGTCGCTGCTCCATTATTGGAACACCGCCGTCTTCAGGAGAAGCAGTGCCTGATGGGTAATATAACCCCCCCCCCCCCCCCACCCCCCCACGAGGCTTAAGAGCCCTTCCGCTCGGCTGTGGCGGGGTCCTTGATTGCGTTCCGTTTCTTCTGTGATGTAATAACCTCTCGGAACACGGCGGCCTGCGCGAGCGCCTCGCCTCGCCCCCGCCCCCCCCCCCCCCCCCCCCCCCCCGGGGGTGTTTACTGAGGCGTAATTTTTTTGGGGGGGGTGGAAAAATATTTTCTCAATATTAATTTGAAAGACGGCGAAAAGAAAAAGCTCCCACTTGTTCTGGGGAAATTGCGAGCCGGTTGGCGGGGGGGGGGGGGGGGGGGGGGGGGGGGGGGGGAGTCTGATATTTCGTCTGAAGTGTGTTTGCTTCCCACCGCGTATTGTTTTCCTTGGAAAGGAGAGGGGTGGCGTCGTCTGAAGACTTCGCCAACCGAGCGCACGAGTACCCTTCAGACCTGATGAATAATTCCGTAATATTCCGTGAAAGGCTCTGTTTTTTTTTTTCTGACTGTCATTTTCAGACGCTTCAAGAAAGACCGAAGTACGACTACAGAAGGGCGGTTATAACACCTACTGGGGCTGCGTTTCATAAAGATTCCCATCAAACATGCAGCAGCGTAGCAGGTTACATTATGCTGATTTCACTGAGTTTAAGCCCTTTTTAATAAATAAATAAATAAAGGAAACACTGCTGTATAAAGCTTAAAACGATGTGGACGTGTGTCTGTTTTGACGGGGATTGTGCCAGACAGTGATTGCTATACAGTGAAATATGGAGGATTGCGTACAGTAACAGTGTGGCGCAGCGGTGGAGGTGGAGGAACTCGACCGTGGAGCTGCAGGTTTCATCCAGTGTGTGGCACAGCTGCGGCACCCTTGAGCGAGACGGCGCTGTAAACCGGAACGGCCCTCAGTAAATCACTCGCGCTGTAGCCGCGTATAGCGGAACGCGCAGCTTAAAGCGAATAAATAACTTTGGGACCGATGCTGATTGGATATCGATTGGCGGGATCGTCGAAGTGCGCGCAGTAAAAAATGTTCTTGCGGTTATTATCTGAAATAGGAGCACGCTCGGCGGGGGGGGGGGGGGGGGGGGGGGGGGGGGGGGGGGGGGGGGGGGGGGTGTGGCTTTTACAGTCTGCCTGGGTGTGAAGGATGTTTTCTTTCCGTGGAAACCTTTTCCGGAACCTTCCTTTCCCACGGTCGGCTGTTATCGTTGCGTTTGACTCGCTGACATTTGTCTGAATATTAACGATACGTAAATACGATTTCCTTCTCAGTGCACGCGCGTGTGTTGTGACATTGACGGCTGTCTTGTTTGAGCCAGTCCTCGTATGTGCATATGAGGCCCAAAGAGACCCGGGGAGTTTTTAGAGCAGTGGTCTCCAACCCTGGTCCTGGAGAGCTACAGGGTCTGCTGGTCTGCTGCCAGCCAACCGTCTTTCCCTCTGTTTCTCATCCTCTTCAAACGAGCCCTAATCGGCGTTTCCCTCTGTCCCCCCCCCCCCCCCCCCCCCCCCCCCCCCCCTTTGCAGTCCGTCACCACGGGCACTTCCTTAATCTGGTGTCATGCAGCAGATGCGAGCGGGAGTCCGCCAGCTCTCCCCTGGACCGGTTCCTTCCCCCCTTCCCCAGGGAGTCCCCCCCCTCTTCCTTTCTTCTGCACTTCCATTTCTCCCTCCTCCCTTTATCCGCCCGCTGCATCCCTCCTTTCATCCTTTCTGTCTGCACTTCTTCCTCTTCTCGTTTCTTCCCCCACCTTTTCTCCCCCCATCTTTTCCTCCACCGTTGGCTCCTTCCCTTCTTCCATCCCTCCCTTCTTCTCATTTTCATCTGCTCATTTTTGTGTTCCTTTCTTTTTTTAAACTCCCCTTGATCTCTTCTCTTCCTCTGTCGGCACAACCATATGGCACCATATTTCCCTCTCTCTCAATATTTATCTCACTCGACTCTGATTAGTCTTCACCTCACTTGACGTCATTATTAGTCTTTACCTCACTTGACACCGTGATTAGTCTTCACCTCACTTGACGCCATGATTAGTCTTTACCTCACTTGACATTGTGATTAGTCTTCACCTCACTCGACGCCATGATTAGTTTTACCTCACTTGGCATTGTGATTAGTTTTTACCTCACTTGGCATTGTATTTGTTCTAAATTTAGGTGATTCTGTTGTTTTTACCTTGTCTGTTGTGCTTTAGTTTTTAGTTTTTTCCTTACTCAGCGTTGTATTTTAGGCTTTACCTGACACAATGTTGTCATTAGTTTTTTTACCTGAATCAATGCTGTCACTAGTTTTTTTTTTTTTGTTTTTACCTCAATCAGCACGGTGTTTTAGTTTTTAACTGAGTCAACACTGTGTTTTAGTTTTACTCCCCTTAGCATTGTCCTCATGCCAGCCACCCAGAGCCTGGGGAGGCTTGGCTGGCTCTGCTTCTACCTGAAGTGACAGCTGTTTTTTTTCCGCCCTGCTTATGTCCCAAATCACCGTCTCATTACTCCACCACGATAAACATGTTACACTTCACTTTAATTTGAATTTCCCAGAATGCCAAAATGGCTCCCCTCCCCCCCCCTCAAAAGCTGTGGCTGTCAGGGTTTGTCATCATTGACTGGAAGAGTGCATGCAGTGATGAATTTCCTGGAGATGGATTCCTGTTGGTTTGCTTACCCTTTTAAATGCAATTGTGTGCACGCGTACGCACGCACACCCTCATGAAAATGTCACACACACCCTCCTGACAATACACTGGAAGAGAATGCATCATAAAGATATTGCAACACTTCACAAAATATGGGCAAATATTAAAATATTGCAAAATACAACAGAACTTATTTTCTTGGTTTAGAAAATGTTTTGCCCTATTCAATATATCGTATCACATTTACATAAGGAAGCACATGTTTTTCAGTTGAATAACTTGTGCAGGTTTTCCACCATTGATCAGAAATGAATGAATCCGGACAGCCAATCCTTTTAATTACTACGATCATAAGTATCGCGCAATTGTAGCCAGGTGTATAAATTAGCATTGCTGCTAAGAGACCTGTACAGAACTCTTATGTAACCTGCATGTCTGTGATTCCCAGACCTGCATTAATTACCTTGTTTTTAATACACCAGAAGGTATCAGGGAAAAAAGATACATTTCAAAGTCACTAATTTGCATATCTGCTGCATTATTAATGAGCCACCTGTCCCGCCGTTTGGGCTCTGAAGCTTACAGATGGCACGCCCAACTCGTGCAGTCCGTGAACAGAGCCCAGAGCACTATGCTACGCTCGCTAGCTAGCGCTCGTCTTCAAAGCAGCGAGCTGTACACACACACACACACACACACACACACCTGACATTCAGAGGGGTTGTGTTCAAAGCAGCGAGGGGTCCACACACACACACACACACACACACACACACACACATACACACGCACACCTGAAATTCAGACAGGCTGTGTTCAAAGCAGCGAGGTACACACACACGCACACCCAGAATTCAAACGGGCCGTGTTCCTGTTAAACTGTGCCTGGGAAATGGTCTGTATTAAAGAGGGAAGCGCGCGGTGCTTGTGGCTGGAAAGGAGACCACGCTGAGAAACTCCGTTTCCCAGCTTCCCCGTACGGCGGGAGGCTGGATGGACAGACATATGAAAAGACCCCTGGAGTTATGGACCCAGATCCTGGGCTCTTTATCCTCGTCTGCTGGGGTTTTAGAGGAAGTTATTTCACAATGTACACGGGGCACCTAAGATTAAAGGTATAAATGCTCACACACACACACACACACACACACACATGCACTCACACGCAGTGCACACGGTCTGTCTCTCTCTCTTTCTCATAGTTTACACAGTGATGTAGCACTGTGTAGGGGGGCGACATAGCTCAGGAGGTAAGACCGATTGTCTGGCAGTCGGAGGGTGCTGGTTCAAACCCCGTCGAAGTGTCCTTGAGCAAGACACCTAACACCCCTAACTGCTCTGGCGAATGAGAGGCATCAATTGTAAAGCGCTATATAAATGCAGTCCATTTACCATTTACCATTTACCACTGTAGTGTGCAGGGTAGTGCTCAGATGCACATATACACACACACACACACACACACACACACGCGCACGCCATCTGTGCGGCGGGCAGTTTTTGATCGTGCCTTCAAACGGGGCGCTGTTATCACCCTAACAGGAAGCCCAGCCGTGGCGATAACGGCAGAGCCACGCCCACAGGAAGTGACCCGTGCGGTCCGCTCAGGGAGGGGCCGCACATGTGGAATGCTGCTCTGCGATAGAGCTCAGATAGCTGGTCCTCCGGGGATGGCTTTGGTCCCAGTGCATTGTGGGAGCTTATCAGGTTCTCTCTCTCTCTGTTACACACCCACATTTACCCACAGACGGCCCCCACAGAGCTGCAGTTACAGCGAACCCCCTCTCCACATTCTAAAGAGTGTGGTTTATTCCTGCGCCAAATTGTGTGTGTGTGTGTGTGTGTGTGTGTGTGTGTGTGCGCGCACACGCTTGGGAGCTTGATTCTATCTCTATAACCCTAAAGTCTCTGCAGCAGACTTTAATTTCCTCTCTTGCCGGCGTTTGGGTTGATGTGGAGGGTGTAAATATTGAAATGCGAGGGCATTCGAGGGCACCCTAATCCTGCGGAGAGCTCCATCCTTTTCCAGGGATTCGGCTGCTTTGCCCTTTAACTGGGAGGTCTGCTTGATATTTGTCTTTAACCCATCCCACAGCTTTGGTGCTTTGTCTCACTACTGTACCCCTGTCTTGTTCACCGAATAGGATGGGGATTTACACTGTGAGAGCCGTCTGTCTGTGTGTCGTCTGTCTGTCTGTCCACATCCCCTGGCTTTCTGTGCGGGTGGGCAAAGCCCTTAAGCCGCTAATTTGTCAGCTGAATTACTCCTGAATGAAAGCGATTCCTCGTGGCTGCGGGTTCTAGTCCGAATGACAATGACTCTGTACGCGCTCACTGGGGTGACCGTGAATGCAGTACTGCATTTCACTCGCAGATACAAAGTGCTCCGCTCGCTTAAAACGATGACAGCCCTTCCATCCATCCAGAAATGTGCAGGAATGAGCGTGTGAGCGAATCGGTGTGAATGCGCTGAGCGTGCGAGCGAATCGGTGTGAAGGCGCTGAGTGCGAGCGAGCGAATCGGTGTGAATGCGGTGAGAGTGTGAGCCAATCGGGTGAATGTGGTGAGCGAGTTGGTGTGAATGTGGTCACGGAGCTTCGTTCTCCGGTACAGTTGCCTCGCTTCTCAGATTCGACCTTTGCCCGCTGTTTAGCCGTCCGAGGGGGGAGATGAAGTTTTCCCCTGACTGTGTGACGTCCGTCAGACTCGGACAATAGCGGTTCTCTCCCAGGCAAACACGCAGAGGTGCAGGCAAAAATAATAATCTTTCTGCAAGAGCGTACGCGCATTTACACACAAGTCCAAATGGCCATTGATCCAAAAATCACCCACCCCCCTGGAAAAGCAAATTTGACCGTGGGGATGTGGTGAGATTTCTGAAAGTGATGAGCACTTTGTGGAAGAACGGCAAATGTTACCGGCGTTTGCAGAAATGTGCGGCCGGGGGAATTGAGTGGCTTTTCGCTACGCAGGAAGATGTGCTTTACAGCCAAGCTTTTCCAGCGTTGGTCCAGCAGTCACATGCATGTGACATTTCGCTATTGATTTTCTGAGTGCGGTCGATGGCCGTTCGCTGAACCGGGCGATCCACTGCCCGCCCACAGAACCGAGCGATTAACTGACCATCCGCAGAACCGGGCTTTTAACTGCCCCGCCCACAGAACCAACCGACTAACTGCCCCGCCCACAGAACCAGCCGACTAACTGCCCCATCCACAGAACCAGCTGACTTGCCCCGCCCACAGAACCAACCGACTAACTAACTGCCCCGCCCACAGAACCAACCGGCTAACTGCCCGCCCACAGAACCAACCGGCTAACTGCCCCGCCCACAGAACCAACCGGCTAACTGCCCCCCACCCCGCCGGCTAACTGCCCCACCCACAGAACCAACCGACTAACTGCCCTGCCCACAGAACCAGCCGACTAACTGCCCCGCCCACAGAACCAGCCGACTAACTGCCCCGCCCACAGAACCAGCCGACTAACTGCCCCGCCCACAGAACCAGCGACTAACTGCCCCGCCCACAGAACCAGCCGACTAACTGCCCCGCCCACAGAACCAACCGGCTAACTGCCCCACCCACAGAACCAACCGCCTAACTGCCCCGCCCACAGAACCAACCGGCTAACTGCCCCGCCCACAGAACCAACCGGCTAACTGCCCCGCCCACAGAACCAACCGACTAACTGCCCCGCCCACAGAACCAACCGCTAACTGCCCCACCCACAGAACCAACCGCCTAACTGCCCGCCGCTGCCGCCAAACGGCTGCCAGATTCGCGCAGGTTAAGCGCGGGTTTTTTCCTGCGCGGGCTCGTTAAAGGCACTTCAAGAAGGTGTGAAACCTCCACGAATAGGGAACAGTGTGAGGGGGTTGCTCTAATTGGCCAGAGAGAGCGAGTTCTGTCAGAGCCAATAAGAACAGCGAACACGCGCGCCGGGCGAAATGTCGAAACCCGTTGTTCGTTTAGCCTGCGCGGGCGGGCTGTCGGGACCTCCGACAGAGTTCTGCCTGATGATCAAAGCGGCCCTCTCACTTCTGCCATGGTTTCGAAAACGTGCTAACGTGCTAACGCTGATCTAATGCACTATTGATAAGGGAGAGATCCCTGCGCACACAAAGCCTTTCTCTGACCCAGTTTTAATAGAGCCGTCAGATATGACGAGGCTGGAATAATCAGTACACTCCGTGCGTTCGGGTTTAATTTGTTTTGTGAACAAAGAACAGCATTTTTTTTCAAAATACACATTTAAATGAGCTCCCTTTCTGCATTTCTAATTGCTCATAACATTCATGAGCGTTTGTTTTCCGCGGCGTTCGCTAATGCACTGTGGATTGTCTGCGCTTTTCAAATATTTATGAAGGAAACATTTGTTGTCCTATTTTTGTTTTCTTTAGAGATACTTTCCGTAATATCTCTACTATCCCTGTTGTGCACACATTGCAGGAATGAATGGAGTCTGTTTTTTTTTTTTTCCTGATATATTGTGTCAGGAGGGCTTGTTTTCTGAGAACGTCTGTGCAGCGAACGCTGCCCCTTGCCGGGTTGTTCTGCGTTGAGTTTGACTGGAGAGCCCGTTTTAGCATTTTAGCACTGTGGAACGCAGGTGTGTTAGCATTTTTAGTGCCTTTAAAATGCAGGTGTTTTAGGATTTTTAGCGCTTTTGGATCGGACACCCCCACTACAAATTGCAGGCAGATGTGCGTGGCACTCTTAGCTGCTGTCTCTCTCTCTCTCCTCTCCCTCCCTCCCTCCTCCTCTCCCTCCATCCCCCCCCCCCAGGCCAGAGACCGGCTCCCCGGAGTGCCGTACTCTTAGCTCCCTGAGATGGCGTTAATCTCCTTAACGACGAAACTTTTACCTCCGGTTCTGTCTGCACAGCTGTGCCAGATTCAGGTGGTGGACTCTGTGCCGTTTACCGCACCCCCACCCCCACCCCCCCCCCCCCCCCCCACCTTTTCTAGAGCTGTGAGGTCACACCAGGCAGCATGATGGGAAGGTTTCAGTTGCCGTATTCAAAGACAGGCCATTTTCAGTCGTGATGCTTTTACTGGTGCGCCTTTTACAGAAGTGACATATATTGTAAGAGTATTGAAATGAAATATATTTGTGAACGTATTGGCTCACTTTGCAATATATGAAAATACACAAATCACACAAATTATTGCTGCTTCCAAATGTTGCAGTATCTGTTTGTAAATACTTTGTTGTGAAATGTCAGTGTCATTATTATCCAAAAAGCCAACGTAATTCATAATATATTGCAGTATATATTCCATTTAAATCGGAAACATACGAAAGTCCTGTGCTTGGAGAGAAGAAAGAGAACCTTGTGTGCCAGAAAAAAATGTATATTGATTTTGTATATGTGGCATGCCTTTTAAACCAGAAATGTAAATATAGCAATTATGGGAACATGATACTCTGCCATGGTGTCCTTGAAATATTCAGTTTCTACTCAAGTCTTGTTTCTTACTTTTTCAGGCAGGTCTCATAGCATACAAGGTCTCCATTAAAATTCAGAACACATGGCAGATCTGTTTCTCCCAATCTGTACAAACCACCCAAATTAAGGAAAGGGTCCTGTGTTGAACTCCAAGGGGAAACCTGTACGGTTTAGTAAAAAGTTTTCCTCCCTCAGGTCACTGATAAGACACTGGAGAATAGCGTAGCTGAAAATAGCATCTGGTAACCAGAAGCATTACTTTACTGCCATTTGGCAGGTTCTCCTATTCAGAGCGACTTGCACAACTTATTTCGGCATTTTTTTTTTTTTTTACATAGTATCCATTTGTACAGCTGGGTATTTCACTGAAGCAATTCAGGTTAGGCATCTTGTTCAAGGGGTACAGCAGCTGTGTCCCCTCCTGGGAATCGAACCCGCAGCCTTCAGGTTACAAGCCCGGTTCCCTCACCTTCATACTACACTCCCGCCCCCCCCCCCCCCCCCCCCCCCCCCCCCCCCCCCGGCTTACTCATTTCATTTGGAGAGGGAGGCGTTCGAACCCCTCGGAAACGAGCGCTGGGGGGGGGGGGGGGGGAGATGGATGATGGCGAGCGTACAGCCGTTTATTTGACGGCGGCGCATTCCGGAGTTTCTGATCGTAACCGCGGCAAATGAGGGATTGCGCCATTAAGTCAACAGAAATAATTCAATTTGGCTCGGGCCCCTTTTATTCGTGCGGGGCTTCTGAGGCGCTGTGCTTTTCGAGAGAGAACGGGAGTATTGGGAAAACACTGGGCCTGAAAATAACAAGAGTTTAAAAAAGAAAGAAAGGAAAATATGATGAAAAGCCTTTCTGTATGGACCCCCCTTCGCCCCCCCCCCCCCCCCCCACCCAAAGCCGTAACTTTTTAAATGGATGTTTCTATTGGCAGACAAGCTTACACTGTCACGGGCCCCCACTGTCCAACAGGTTGGGAATTCAGGGGTAAGAGAAGAGTCTGGCCCTTTGTGCACCCCCACAACACACACACACACACACACACACACACACACGCGCACACACACACACACACACACACACACACACCTCCTGTCATCTGGGGGCAGGCTGAAGTAGTGCCAGGAGGGGCCTCAGGAAATGGGAGTGTGCTTGGCTGGGGGGAGGGGGTGGGGCGTGATTGGGGGGGGGGGGGGGGGGGGGGGGGGCAGGGGGGAGGGGCCGGGGGTAGGGAGGGACGGCGTATTAAAATAATAAACAGCTGCTGGAAGTGGAGGGATCTCCACAGACCGGCGACCGGCCTGGACCACAGCCTGTTGAGCGGCTCTCCCTGGACGGACGGACGGACGGACGGACGGACGGACGGAGAGACAGACAGACAGACGGACAGTGAGGAGACAGTGCGATGTGGGGCAGGATAGGAGCACGGGAGGAGACCCAGGCGTTCCCCGGGTGGGGCTGACTCCCCGCCGCCCCCCCCCCCCCCCCCCCCCCCCTCGGACCCGGACGCACGCGTCCCGCGGGCCCTCGCGCCCCCGGCCCCCGGCCCTGCTGAAGAAAGGCGCATTCTTCCCCCGAAACCGCTGGCCGTGCCGCGATTAGCCCGTCACGAGAGCGCAGGGCTTCCTCGTCTTCACGTGAGCGCCGGTTCTCTCTCTCTCCCTCTCCCTCCCTCGGTTTTTTCTCTTCCTTTTTTCCCCGAAAAAGCAGCGCTCCTGGGTCGCAGCTGAGTGGACGAGGACCACTCGCCTCTTTGTTTCTGCTGTTTTTGGCTGTTTTTTGGCTGTTTTTTGGGTTGTTTTTGGGCTGTTTTTTCTTGTCCTTGGAGTTTCTCGCTCTCTCATTCCCGGCGCTGCTCGGGGGAACAGAGCCCTTTCATAAGGGTAATTGGGAACAGGGGCCTGGACGCACACTTCTCTCTTTCTTTTTTTTGGTGGGGAGAGCCTGTAGACCGCGGGACATTGGAGCGGTGCCGGGGAGAACTCCAGCGACTGCCGAAAAACCAGGACGGGACGGATCTCTACCCCCCTTTCTACCGCCCCGAGGCCATGGACCCCCGCAGATTTGGAGAAACTTTGGGGATTCTCGCTAAACGGCTGGGGGGGGTGGGGAAGATGACGTTACCGTGCGACCGGGCAAGTCGAAAACACGGGCGGTCCCCCAGCGGAACCCGTCTGCCCCGGGGGCCTGGATTACGCCGGACCGCGAGCGGCTCAGCACGGGGGGGGAACCCCAAAAACGGACGTAGCTCATACAGGAGCCCCCAAAAAGCAGACTATGATCGGGTTGAACTACAGCTTGCAGGAGCTGCTCAGGAAACTGGAACAGGTATATGTGCCGGGACTTCCCGTTTGGGGCGGCGCTGTAGTTCGGGATTCTAGGCTCGTGTCCCAGAGGCTGCAGGTTTGATTCCCAGGTGGCACAGCACTTAACCTGAGCTGCCTCAGGAAATACCCAGCTGTTTAACCCATTAAGCTGTGAGGTCATAAATGTGTGAGTAGAATGTTCTTAAGGGAACATTCTAAAGCTGATGTAACAGTCACTACTGGTGACTGAGAGCAGTGGAGTTCTAGAATTTTGAAAATAGAACGTTCTAAAAAGCCTCCTCTTCAGTGAAGCCTTCTGTTCAGTGGCGCTGAGTCAGAGGCTCTGTAGGACAGGAGTGTGAGTGTGAATGGTGGAGGCAGAGGAGGAGCCGTTTCACACCTCTGCCGGAGGCCGCGCCGGCGGCGAGGTGAGGTCAGGTGTCGGGTCCATGCCGCGCTTCGGCTGTCGCTGGGGACGTAACGCATAAAACCGGCCCCTTCCGCTTCCCGCCGCTGAGCGCGAAACGCCCGTCTCTCTCTCCAGCCCTCCAGCGGCGTTCAGTGGAATCAGAGCAGGCTAAATTTGTCATTCAGGTTAGTAAAGATACGGGGAGATTGTTTTTAATGGAGCAGCGGCGGTGGAGGGGTTTTTTTGAAATTGAAATGTGTTTCGCAGAGCGGCTGCTTTGGGTCCCGTTAGTGTTTGTGAAGTCCCGATTCCCACAGCAGGCCCGGGGTCTTAAGCTGCGCGGGGTTCCCCTCTTTTTTAACTCCCGCCCTCTCTTTAGGGGCGCGGTCTGGAATGTTCCGGTCTCTCCTTCCCTTCGGTTCCCTGTGGGCGGCGGCGACGCACAGGGTCACTCCCCTGAGAGGGGGCGGGGCCTGGAGTTCTCCGAGGAGAATAACGGTCCTGTGGCCGGCGACGGGTGGGGGGGGGGGGGGGCCGGGGACCTTAAGTATATTTGGGTTTGTGGCTCCACGCCATCCCCCCCCCCCCTCCAGAGGGCGTAATTTTGGGTTTGTGTAAATGTTTACGGGGTGGAGATCTGTATCGGGTAGGGAGAGGGGGGAGGGGCATGCGTGATGAAGGCCGAGGGGGTAGTCTTCAGCGCTGCCGATCGCCTCGCCGTTTGAAAAGGGGAAATGCTGTGCTGTGCTCTGAGTGTCCACTGTGGCCTGGTCTGCTTCGTTTGCCCTGTAAGGTTGGGATGGGTGTTTAAGAAATGAAAAAGTACATGTGTGTTTACTTTTGTGTTGTATGTGTGTTGTGTGTGTGTGTGTGTGTTTGGGCACGTGTGAATCTCACTCTGTGGACACCAGCCACACAAATGGCACTGCAGACCAGTTCCATTTCGGTTTAGCTGAAAGTGAACTGAAATTCAGTTCATGAATGAAAAATTCTTTGTTGATCATTGTGGGCTTTCTTCCGTTCATTAACTGACTTTCAGCTAATTCGCGGGTAACGGGCTGAGTTGAGGTTGAATCGATCCCACCCCCCCCCACCCCCCACCCCCCCGCCGCTCAATGAAGGTGTGCCAAATTTACCGCACTTGGCATTGCGCCCTGATGGAGATTGATTCTGGGAATCTCTCATGCACGCGGACAATGGCGGCTTGGCGCACTCCGTCCTAATTCGGCACAATGGAGCGGCTTGGCCGGGCATTGTGCTGGGGAGGGGCCTTCCTGTGTAATCACTGCCCAATTTCCCCCCGCCGCCCTCCCCCCGCTCCTCCTCGGACGGGACGGCCTTGAGTCCATTTCTGAGAACCCGACCGGGAGGAGCTCCAAGAACCGGCCAGCGCTGACCCCGGGGAGGGGGGCGGGGTGGTGGGGGGGGGGACCCCTGGCGCAGTGCCTCGGAGCTCCAGAACCTTCCGGAACCTTCCGGGACCCTCGGGAAGCAGAGCGCCGTGCGGCCTCGGCCGCTTCCTCCCCCGCGTCGACCGCGCGCCACATTCCGCGCGATCAGAAAGTTCCGCCGGTCCTTCGTTCCGTTTCCTGTGGAACGCGGAGGGACGACGCGCGTATCGATTGCATCATCATCATCATCGTCCGTCTAAAGGCACATTAAGGCCCGTATGGGTGCGGCAGTGCTTCAGTAGCATTAATTAATGTTTTTTTAAATTTTTTAATGTCTTCATTGATTTATAAAGTAAGCTGTTGAAGTGTTGGGACCTGCCTCAGTGTTCATTTGTGTTGTAGCCGATTAAGAATAAGCAGAAGAGCAAACTGTTCTGCTACGGCGTGAACTCTGCCACATTCTACAAATAGATCTTGTGGATGATACTGGTGCGTTTTCCTTATGAGAATAAAGCAGGAAGGAGCAGGTCTGTGTGTGTGTGTGTGTGTGTGTGAGAGAGAGAGTGTGTGTACGTGTGTGTGTGTGTGTGTGTGTGTGTGCGTGTCACAGATTTGACACTGCTGAGGTGTGGCTTTGTGCAGAAGTGAAACTATAAATAAAGGATGGGCTGACAGGAGAGAGAAGAGAGAGAGAGAGCGAGAGAGAGCAGCTCTGCTGCCTGTGTTCAGGAAAAAGGGATTGTTCCCTCCCGTGTGTGTGTGGCTGAACTGTGAGTGTGATGCGCGGGGAGAGAGGGGCCCCACCCTGGGCAGCGTGGGAAACGATGACTGCCAAGCAAGTGTTCAACGCACGCCAGCAGCGGCTTCCTGAGCTCAGGGCTCGGAGGGCGGAGGACAGGGCTTTTCCTGTGGGCGTGGCCATGGTGGGGAGGGTGTGGCCGTGGTGTGGGGGGGGGGGGCGACTCCGCGAGCGCCAGCCAGCCACCGCCGCACGCACTCCAAGCCTCTCGCTGCGATAGAAAGCGAAGCAGCCGTGCCATATGGTGTAAACCACATACCGCAAAATGTCATAAACCTGACTGATTTCAGAAAAATAATCTAATCTGTTTTACAGCAATTTATTTTTTATATATTGCAGCAGAACTTTTGTGTGTATTCACCCATATTGTGAAGCTTGTGCAGTGTGTTAAGTTATTTTAATTTAGTTTATATTGCAGTACATTGCATTTCTGTAACGGTGAGTACTGGCTCTTCGATACAGTGCTGCTACTAGCATCCGCTACCCTCTTCCCAGCTAGCACCTGTGACTTTACAAAAAAGTAGAAGTAATGTCACCACTCGACTTGCATCACTGTCCTCCCATGATGCATTGCTCTGACACATGTGTCCCCCCCTCCGCCCCCCTCTGTCTCCCCGCAGGACATCCAGGCGGAGATCGACGCCCACAATGACATCTTCAAGAGTGTGGATGGCAACCGGCCCAAGATGGTCAAGGCGCTGGGCAACTCGGAGGAGGCCGTCTTCCTGCAGCAGCGGCTGGACGACATGAACCAGCGCTGGACCGAGCTCAAGGCCAAGTCCGCCAACATCAGGTCAGGCCCCGCCTCCCCCCGCTGTCAGGCCCCGCCCACCCCTGCCGTAGGCTCCACCCCCCTCCCCCTGCAGCTGACCAATTAGGCGCATCCGCGGGAGACTCATGCACTCTGCTTTTATTTGACTTAGATCACCTCGGCTCACTATGAATCTCTCTGGATGCTAACGTGCTACAGCGCAGGGACGCCGTAGCCCGTTAGCTTAAGCTACGTGTCGTGCTGCAGAAATTCTGCAATTATTTCCACTTCTTGGCTCAGTCACTGTAATGCAGCATTTTCCTAAATATGCTACAGAAGATATATGATGTGATGTGCATTAAAGTCGCTACAAATCTCATTTCTGATATATCGAAAGCATAAGATTTGATTCCACTTTCATATTGAAGAAACACTTTCCTTATTTGCATTTTGTATTGCATCTTATATTTCTATTTATGACTAGCATTTTGCGTAGCATTTTGCGTAGTTCATTTCCACTTGATCGGCGGCTTCCAGCTCTTGGTGAGCGCTTGAGTGGGCTGCGAGTGGGAACCAGAAACTACATTCCCCATGATCCTCCAGGGGAAAGGATTAGATTGAGCCTTGTCATCTTGCAGCACTGAGACAGATTGGCAGGGTGGCGTAATGAGAATGAATTCGGTTGATGTTCACGGCTGTGAACTCCGAAACCCCTGCGGCACCGGGGGGGGGGGCAGGGGGGGGTGCACCTCGCCCCCCCTCCCCATCATGCTGATGTAACCGCATTAGACACGGGCACGCGGAGTAAACACTCAGACGCGCTTAATTGCCTTACAGTGCCTGATCATTTAGGCCATTAAATCTTAATTGTCGTACATGTCGTACGATTAGAGAGCGCCGCCGTCATCGCGTCGCTCGGCGTTTCTCCTCGGGCTCGGCCGTGTCTCGTTCCCGCCGCTCGCTCGTAATTAGCGTTAAGTGGGGGTGGGGGGGGGGGGGGGGGGGGGGTGGGGGGGCGGGGGGGGGGGGGGGGGGTCTGTCAACACAAACATTCGGAAAACATCAGTCTGCCAGCGTTTCGGGGGAGAGGATGCTTCTATCTGTTGCACCGATGCGGCCCCGTCGCACCCAAACACGCTCGTACAGGGTCTAACCGCGAGGAAGCTACATCGGCTGAGTGGATGTGAACTGCGCGTATTGATTATGAGTGTCTGTCTGTGGTCCTCAGGGTGTTAGTGGTTTGCTGGTCCAGGCTTTGTTGGTTTCACCTTGTTCCCCTGTACGTAATTGATGAAGTAAAGCAGAAAGCAGTTGACGACAGGGTTATCTTCTTGTCTGTGGGCTCTTGGGGCTGAACTGGTTGTTATTTTAGGTGAAACCCAAAGGCTGTGACCATCTAGCACCAGGTTTGCAGACCCCTGCCCTGGTGTTTATCAAAACCTCAAATGTACATATTGCACAATGTTTTTGTTGCCTGCTTTTAAAGTTTTCATCCCATTCTATGTACTCTGTGTTTCATAACTCGATGAATTACTAAATGCCATGTTTGTAATGAGCGTAAAAGGTGTGTTATTGAAGGACCTTTATGAGCAGGCTCCGTGTTTATTTCCAGAGTGCTCCATTGGCTGCGGATGTGGGCGTGACCGGTTGTGTGTGTTTGCATACGTTTCCCAGAGTGCACCTGGAGGCCAGTGCTGAGCGGTGGAGCCGGCTCCTGGCCCTGCTGGAGGAGCTGTGGAGGTGGCTGGGTCTGAAGGAGGAGGAGCTGAGCAAGCAGAAGCCAATCGGAGGAGACATCCCCACCCTGCTGCAGCAGCACAACCACTGCACGGTCAGTCCATCCGTCATGTCTGTCTGTCCGTCTATCTGTGTGTCTGTCTGCCTGACTTTCTGTCAGTCCATCCGTCTGTCTGTGCGTCTATCTGTCTGTCTGTCTCACTCTGACTTTCTGTCAGTCCATCCGTCCGTCCGACCGTCTGTCTGTGCGTCTGTCTGTCTGTCTGTGTCACTCTGACTTTCTGTTTGCCTGTCCGTCTGTCTGTCTGTTTGTCCATCTGTATGTCTGTCCGTCTGTGTGTCTGCCTGCCTGTCTGTCCGTTCGTTTGTCCGTCCCTCTGCGTCTGACTGTATGTCTGATTCTCTCTCTCTCTCTCTCTCTCTCTCTCTCAATCTCTCTCTTGCTTGCTCTCACTTTCTCCACGGTCTGTTAGTCTACCCAGGGCCGTTGTGTTTGTTTCCGTGTCACACGTGTCTGTGCATGTCATCAGGCGTTCAGGCGGATCGATGGCAGTTTGCTCCCGGTGTTACCGGCTCTGTGAAATGGCCCGTACGGAAAAGCGACAGCGCCGAGCGTCGCTCACGATGAGGTGACAGCGGCGGCGTGGAAGCACACGGCCTTCTCTCTTTGTCTCGAGTGCACATGGTTCTACACGATTACCGCTAAGTGCTCTTAAAATAAAAGGGGTAGCAGACTGGAATGCATGGGACTCAGGTTTCGCGTGAGCAGGTAAACGAGAGAGAGAGAGAGTGAGGATGCTTTTTGTGAGCCCTAAGTAGAGAAGCGTAGGTGTTTGTGTGTGTGTGTGGGTGTACAGGAACCCGATGCGTCTCCATGCAGGTGTGACAGCCAGCAGCCACGGCCCTCCATCTCGGAGGCAGCGACCCGCTGTTTGGGGAGTGGGGTGGGGGGGCGGAGGGGTATTGGAATTGCGCTGAATGTTCGCCGTGCCCCGTGCACCAGCGGGGAGGGTGGGGATGTGGGTGGGGGGTTTGGGGCTCATAAATTCCTCATGCCTGCTCGCTGGCCCCTCGGTGAAGTCTTAGACAAACAGCTCCTTGCAGATGACAGAACAGCTGACCTTAGCTTTTTTAGAAATTTATGGCCTCTGTCTCCCTTCATTCTCTGTGGGGGTGGGGGGGGGGGTGGGGGGCACAGATGGGTAGGGGGATGAGGCTTTTGTAAAAGCCCATTTGTAATCATTTCGTAGACATTGATTCAGTTCATTCTAATGGGAGGGAGATGGACAGACCTAGTTATTGGACCTGCAGACTCCTTTTAAAAGGTTTACTATTATTACTTAGCATGTAAGGACGGCAGTATAATCAGCAGTAACGCATCACACCCGTGTTATTTGTCTGAGCCAGCACATCAAGCAGACTCCCACCATATGTTAAACGATTCATAAAAGCCCGGTAAATATCAGTATATCAGGTGATAACTGCCAAGTATGCATAGTAAACATTAGAGATAGCCACACTTTGGCCTCAATCAGAAGCATGTTTTCCCTGGATGTGATGCAAGGACAGGACCAGGACAGAAGGGGGGGGGGAGGTGGGGGGAATGTACAGTTCAATTCAGTTTTATTACAGCAGGGCTTGTTATAACGATGCTGTCTCAAACATACTTAACGGGACAGTAATAAGATTAGCAAAGACCGCGTCCGAGTAAACCGGCGGGTCAGGTGCAGTTAAGAGATTTGAGGAGCGTCCTCTCTTGTCAGCCGGAGTAATTTATCTTCATGGCTGTCGTATATTTTCTGCTCCGTCTCCCTCCGCTGTGCTTTCTGGGAGCCGTTTCTTCATTTAGTACGCGGCATCGTAGGTGTAGGTAAATAATATTCAGCTCTGGACCGTGATTTAGGCTAAAACGTTTTGTGCAGGGAGTTGCTGGGTGGCTCATTCTGTTAAGGCACTGTTCTAGTGCATGGATGGGTTTTATGGTCTGGTATCTGTTAAGGCACTGTTCTAGTGCACGGATGGGCTCTATGGTCTGGTATCTGTTAAGGCACTGTTGTAATGCACGGATGGGCTCTATGGTCTGGTATCTGTTAAGGCACTGCTCTAGTGCATGGAACGGGCTCTATGGTCTGGTATCTCTTATGGCACTGCTCTAGTGCATGGATGGGCTCTATGGTCTGGTATCTGTTAAGGCTCTGCTCTAGTGCATGGATGGGCTCTATGGTCTGGTATCTGTTGTAGCACTGCTCTAGTGCATGGATGGGCTCTATGGTCTGGTATCTGTTAAGGAACTGTTCTAGTCCATGATGAGCATAAAACATGTTCAGGGCCTCCCATGTGTTGGCAGGTTCTAACGATAATAATGCAGTGCATGGCGGAAAAAGACCTCACAGATTCACTGTCACGCACCACATGCGATTCACTGTCCTCTGATCTGTGCTTCATAACCCTCTTCATGTTTCTGTATTTATCGGTCTCTTCAGTGCTTATGAGGCCTAGTCTGCTGTGGCTTTTTCCAAACACTGCGATTTTAGTACAATGCTTCTGAACAGCTGGACGCTCGGGGCAGGAACACAGGAGTGGAGAGAGGGAAGGAGGGAAGTAGAGAGAGAGAGAGCGCAAAAGTGCAAAGAGGAGAGGAAAAAAGAGAAAGGGAAAGCAAGAGAAAGAAGTAAAGAGAGAGAGAGAACGAGCAAGTGAGCGCCTGACTGACTTGGGTTTCATCCCACAGTAAGTGTCTGGCCCGGTGCCAAGCCACATAATCACAGTTGTTTTTTTTTTTTTCGGG
>CM045888.1:58344742-58354742 GCA_025169545.1 Anguilla japonica | reverse complement strand
GGACTGTGTGGGCTCTTCCCTCCCTGCTGGGCTCACCTTTCCTCGAAATACCTGCGGCTGATATCTGAGCAGTGACTGTGTGACATGTACTCTAGTGCTTTGGTCTTTAACCTGTTGAGGAGTAGGCCAGTGTTCTAGAACCCCATCGTTCCAGTCAGTGTTCTAGAACTCCATCGTTCTAGTCAGTGCTCTAGAACTCCATCGCTTTCAGTCACCAGCAGTGATTGTTACATCAGCATTAGAATGTTCAGTTAAGTACTTTCTAATCACGTATTTGTGATCTTATAACTTAAGGTTTAAATTCATTGACAAAAAATAATAATTCTGTAGTAAAAATGTCCATATTTTTTTGTAATGATGGTTATTTGGTACCAGGCTCTGTGAGTGACCTTTTCAAGACTTGTGTGTCTGAAATGTTCGGTGCGCCAAACCAGATATTTCCGCCTGGATTTTTGAAACTCAGAGAGCAGTGCTCATTGCTGCAATGTTTTTCTGTTGCAAATTGAGTTTGTTTAAATTACACGGAAGCTGATGGGACATGCGGCGACCTTTCTGAGAGCGGATCTCCTAAATTACCGTGTGCCTTTCCTTTGAGGTGGGCGGGCCGGCGGGGGCTGCGGAGTTTGATTGGTATCCCGGGGCCCATCTTCCTTTATGAGCCTTACCTTTGGTGCCCCCCCCCCCCCCCACCCCCCCGCACGTCCTTCATGCCCGGCGTTCCGAGGGTAATGGATGTTTGCCGAGTTGTTCCGCCTCTCCTTCAGCCTTCCCCCAACACTCCCGCTGTAATGAGTTCACGGGCAGAGCCGGAGATTCGGCAGTCCGTCCTCCCGCCCTCCTGCCCCCCCCCCCCCCCCCCCCCCCCCCCCCCCCCCCCACCCTCCTCACCGATTCAAGGTGGAGCCCTCGGATTGCGCCTCGGGGGCCAGCCCGGCGATGAGTGCCAGTCTTTGAGCTGGCGGTTTATTTGGGAGCTCGGCTAATTTTGCGGTGACCTCACAGGGAGATGTCTCATCGCCCGCCCGCCCGCCCGCCCGCTCCCTTCCCCTCCCTCCCTGTAACCCTTTCTGGTGCGAGGTCATGAATACACGGTCATTATGTTTTTAACCAAACTAACCGAACATTCTAAAGCTGATGTAACAGTCGCTGCTGGTGACTGAAAGCAGTGGAGTTCTAGAACACTGGCCTCTGAAATTTGAATTTCTTCAAAGGATTAAATTACCCGCTCCTCGCTAACCGTTACAGTAGCATCACAGTGTCCGTGTTCGTGTGTCAATGTTATTTCTTTATTTTTACTTGGTGTAATTGAGATTTCTGTGCCAGTGTGATTTAATTAGCCTATTTTTTTTTTTTTTGTGAAATTGTTTTTTTGGGGTATTGTTAATTATTTCAGTCTATAACGGTTTAGTTCAGCTGCCAATTGTTCTGTAAATATTTTTCTATTATCAGAAAACACTGAACTTTTCTTAATTTCATTTTCCGACTTTATTTTCCTGGTTTATAAGATCGGGTATTGTATTGCCATCCTCAATATATTTTTTTTTAACACTTAAGGCGTTTAATATCGCCATTGCTCTCTGCGAAAGGCTGAAATTATTCTTTGTCTCCCTTTCTCATTTTCCTCCTGGCGAAACCGTGTGACAGCAGCAGAGAGTTATTAATTCCTCAGGTGGATGACGGCATTATCCACATCTATCACAGTTCAGACACAACACAGTTCCCAAAATCTGACCCCCCTGCTTGCCCCCCCCCCCCCCCCCCCCCATGTGTCCGTTTCCAGACCCTCCAAAGCGAGCTGAAGTCCAAGGAGCCGATGGTGGTCAGCACCCTGGACCAGTCCTGCATGTTCCTGGCCGACCAGCCCATCGAGGGCCCGGAGGAGCCCCGCAGGAACCTGCAGCCCAAAACTGGTACGGGGTTCGAGAACGGGCCCGTGCAGAGCTCGGGACGGGCTGCACCACCCCCCCCCCCCCCCCGGCGAGCCACGTCCTCATAAACTTTATTTTTCTCGAGCTTTGCGTTTGACGTCGCTTAAAGCACAGAACGCACCAGAACTTCTGATTTGGTTTAGCCTCACTGAGCAGAGTCTCCCTCTCTCATTCCTCTCCCTGTAAGGCTGAGTGTTCTTGCTTCCCTGTAAGCAGTTTTTTTTTTATTAAAAAAAGAATAAACGGAAGAGACTGCTTGAATGTTAAAATATATGAGAATTCTTTTGGGCAGGTGTCTCCTGCCCCAGGGTTTGATGTAATATACTGTAACTCTAAAACCAGCGCTACTAGTTTAGCTGGGAAGGGAAAATGGGAGTTGCTGAGGGGTCTGGCGCGATGGCGCTGCTGGTCTTATCCCCAACGACAGAGCTGCTCGCCGAGGAGAATCTTCCCCTCAAACATGGCTGCCGCTGCACCCCTGTGTGCCTGAAACATTTAACAAACGGAAAGAAATAAAATGAATTTGTTTGAAGCGGTGATGAAATACTAAAAAAAAAATAATGTCAAGGTTGCTGTGTTGTACTCTGGAGTGCTTTTAACAGTTACTCTGTTGGGAGAAGTTACATCTTCTCAAAAAAAACTGAAATCACAAGCGCGCAGCCCTGACTGGACTGTTTTAAGCTGGTTTCGGTGGGACTCAGTGGAACGAGTCCGCGCGGACAAAGAAAGAAAGCTTCGCAGGTGCACAAAGACGGCTTTTTGATTGGCTGAGCGCGTCGCTTTTGATCCGCAGAAGAGAGAGAAAGAGAGAAACTTGGCCCTTAAGAAGCAGAGCCCCAAGTCTCTGAAGTTCGGTCCTTGGTGTTGCCCACGCTCGCCTGTAACCGTCTTGAGGAACCTCGCGCCGTCCTCTTGAACAAAATACTATCTACCTTCGTCTAGAACTGAAAGAAGTTGACTTGGAATCTTTAGAAGATTAACCCCTTTTTGGGTGGAGGAGTGGGCGTTTGCTTGGACTGGTTGCTGGGAGACGGAGACGAGCCCCACCAATTACAGCGCTCGTTAGTAGCAACCAGTCGAACAACAGGAATGGTGATTGGTGGATGCCTGTACTTCCTGGCTCCTGGTGGGTGTTAGCTGGTAGTTATATCCTCCAATCACCATCAGCGTTGTTCTGCTGTTTGTTATCAATGTACTCTGGCTTATGCCTATTTTACAGTCCCTGTAGCGAGCTTTATCTCCTTAAGGAGCCTGAATGGCGGGTCCCTCCTCTCTAGCGCCCCCTTGTGACGCTGTTTCCTCCCGCTCTCTCTCTCTGGCAGAGCTGACGGCGGAGGAGAAGGCCCAGCGGGTGGCCAAGGCCATCCGGAAGCAGACGGCGGAGGTCCGGGAGCGGTGGGACCGGCTCGGCGTCCAGGCGGTGGGCTGGCAGCAGCAGGTGGACCGGGCCCTGGAGAAGCTCCAGGACCTCCAGGACGCCGCGGCCCAGCTGGACCTGCGGCTGGCCCAGTTGGAGGACACCAAGGCTGGCTGGCAGCCTGTGGGCGACCTGCTCATCGACTCGCTGCAGGACCACATCGAGAAGACCACCGTGAGTACGGTGGCCTGTGGGGGACCAGCTCAGGAAGGTTTTGGGAAACAAAAAAAAGTGCATAAAAACTTTGCTTTTCAGGTGTGGAGCTGCTCGTTGGCTTCCCTATGACCTCATCCTTCTGAAGTGCTACATGTGAAGCCTGATTTACTAAGACCGTCAGCATGAGCAAAACCTTTTAGCACGAGCAAATCCAATAACATGACCCGTGATTGGTCATCGCATTTGTCTTGCACCAGTCATTGGTCGTGCTATTGGTTTTGCATGTGCTAAAAGGTTCTGCGCATGCTAAAGGTGTCAGCAAATCAGGCCCTAAATGTGTACAACCCCGTAAATAAGGGTCAGCGTTGTGCCACAGCTGGGAATTCTTGCCGAATTGGGTGTTTTTGGCACACCCACGGTGCTCGGGGAGAACCAGGACTTCCCGGGTTTGGCTGAACCTCCCTGCGTCTGGGACGGCCTTGCCGACTGCTCGCTCTCTCCTCTCTGTTTTTCGGGACAGGCCTTCAAGGAGGAGATCGCGCCCCTGAAGCAGGACGTCCGGGTGGTGAACGAGCTCTCCGGCCAGCTGACGCCCCTCGACGTCCAGCTCGCCCCCAGCGTGGCCCGCCAGCTGGACGACCTCAACATGCGCTGGAAACTCCTGCAGGTAGGGACTTCCTGTCTCTCGCTTCCTGTCCGGCAGAATGCTGAGGCTTGTTCGGCTGTCTAGTCCGTATCCATCTTGCGCCCCGCGCCCATTGTGTTTCCGTGTCCTCTGCACTGTTGCTAGTAGTTACCCTGGCTGTTTTTCTTTTCTCCGTGTCTTTTTTTTTTGTCTTAATGACCTTGTAGATGGGGACGAAAGTGACCCGTTATGAATTAATGCAATCACTGCAGTATAATGGCTCGGCACAGTCACCGATGTTATTCACAGGAGCACAATGCTCACTCCATCAGCGGCTCTTGTGTCCTGACCCTGAGCTTTGATAAACTCATTTTTCTGGACAAGAAAAGATTGATTCACACTCGGAAGCGAAGAAGAAAAAAAATAATTCAGACTTTTTATTCGCTTCATTTTTTTATTTATGAGTGCAGGCTTGTTCCGCTGACTTGTTTTACTGACGGTTGCCCTTTTCTGCTTTGGCACCCTGACGAAACACCTTTCACGTTTTGAGGATTTGGGTGTTTCTCTGGTCTCCAAAATTGATTTGACCCGTATTTAAGAGATGGGTTGAGCCCTTGGTTAGTTTTATTTTCGTCTTTCGGAGTTGATTATAAGTCTTGGGTAACTTTGGACAGCCTTCACAGAGCCTCTCGGCTGCGGCATTCTGGGTAATGGCCGCTGAGATTAGGCCGCTGCTGTTGGAGAGAGCAGGAAGTACACACTGACGGGAGTTTCTCTGGGACTGTTCTTCTGGATGCGCCTATAGATTTTTATTTCCTGTCAAGTTAAGTCTTGATGTTTGTGGTGTGATGTCTTTCTGTTTAAGCCAACCACCCCCACTCCCCCCCCCCACCCCGCCCCGCCTCTGTTTTTGGGGATTTGGGATTCTGGGGGTACTCAAAAGCAATAAAGCGGTTGTTGACAACAAACAATAAAAATGTATTTGTACCCGCGAAGCCCGTCGATCTGCGCTTCCCTTGCCGCCTGTCCCCCCCTTTTCGTTTCGTTCTCCGAGCCCCCCTCCCCACCCCCCCCACCCTCGCTGTGTGACGGGCGGCAAGAGACCGCGTTACCGCCAGCGCGGGGCTCGTTTTCGCTCGCCTCGTTTCGTTGGGGGGGGGGGGGCCTGAGGAAGCGGAGCGGCGGTCGTTCTTCAGCCCGAGGCTAACGCGCGTAGCCTAGCGCGCGCGCTCGCGCCGTTCCCTCGGAAACCTCGTTTCAGAAGCGAGCGACGGCCTCGCGTCTGTCGCCAGCTCCGCGGAGCGGCGCTAGCCGCAGGGCCGCTAGCCGTAGCTCGTGCGCCGGCGGTACCGCCTGACGTGGCGCCGGTGACACCGCCTGACGTGGCGCCGGCGACGTTCTGACGGGCGAAGTCCCGCTGTGACGGGCATGGAAGGCTTCGGCGTTCCATCAGACTCCTTTTTCCGTTTGAAAAAAGAACCGTTTTGACAGTTTTTTTTTCAAATTCCCGTGTGCGGAGTCTTGCGTCGGTCTGTCACGGCTTGTGTCTCCTCTGGCTGTGCCAGTTCGCTTGTGATTGGCAGCCCGGTGCAAAAAGACGCACTGCTGATTGGTTAAAATGCAAATTCGCCGTGCTAAGCGCTTAGGCAACGGCTTCTCGGTGGGACCGGCACCAAATCCTCCGTAATGAGAATTAGAAGAGCTTTGCGGCATTCAAAAAAATCTTTCAAATCTCAACAGGCTTCGGCTGTTTACGTATGCATGCTACAGAAAAAGGAGATTATGCTGATTGCACGGAGTCTTTAAAGCGCGTAGCTCGCCGCCATCCCATAATACCCCGGCGACGTCCCTGGCGACGGCCTCTGCTCTTGATTGGAGTCCTCGCCCTCTGTCCCTGCGAGGCGTAATCATGGCAGGGGGAACGGGGGGGACGGGGGGGCGGGGGGGGGGGCGAGGCTCCAGTAGGTCAGGGTTACTGCATGTCACAGCCTGATTGAACAGAGCCTTGGTGGGGGAGGTGGGGTGGGGGTGGCGGTGGGGGTGGGGGGGGGGGGGGGGGGCATGATAATTATGCTGTCTTTTCTCGGCGACGCCCTTTGGGTGAAAAAGTGTCCCTGAGCTCCCTTGACTCTGCAGACAGGCAAATAGCTACCGTCAGGCCGAATGAAAAAAAATAAATACAAGAGCAGACAAGGGTGTCCTTTTTTCCTTCCGAAATAAAAAAAAAATATATGTACAAAAGGCTTTTTCTATCCGAGACCCTGATAAGGCCACTTCATCGGCTAACAAAAAAAAAAAAGAACGGTTCTGGTCAAAGAATTCACAATTTTAATTTGTATGTTTCATTTCATTTCCAGGTTTCGTGCAGCATTCAGGGCCGCTGTTTTTTTTTTTTTTTTTTGTCCGTGTTCATTTTCTGAAAGTTTTCCCGCCCTTTCTTAGCCGTTTAGCCGTCGGCCACTGCCAGCTGAGACGCTAGCTTTAGCGCCAGTCGCGGGACTTCACTGGAGATCTTTTAAGGCCTCGGCGCCGCGCCGAAATCGTAGCCGCGGGGCGCTAAGGCGCTCGTCGCTATCGATAGCCGTCGGGGGCGCCGTAAGTGACGGCCGTTAAGTTTCGGGGGGCCGCTCGGTGGGCCTCCTTAACTGAAAAACAGGCGCTTCAGCTCATCGTCGCTATGGGAAGGGATTAGCGCCTGGTTCGGTCGCTAAGCTAAGGATGGGCTTCTGACGGCCGTTTGTGGGATTTGGTGTTTGGTTGATTGTTGTGTGCGTAGTGCGCCGCTCGGTGTGTTGCTGAGGCCCGTGCCTCTCGACCGAAATCGATGTTTCCATCAGCGGCTGTGAAGGACCCGGGGCTGAAAGTTTTGGCAGGGGGTCTGTGGAGGGAATCCCACTTCTGACCCCCCCCCCCCCGCCTTTTTTCCTTCTAATTGGAAGGGACTCTAATTTTTTATTTGGCACATGCGATCAATGGAAGCAGTGGCGCAAGAAGGGGGGGGGGGGGGAGCTTCCCGCCCTGCCAATCCGCCCCCCCTTTCAACCCGTCCCCCCCCCCCCCCCCACCACCACCACCCCCCCTCTGGCCTAATCCTGCCGTGTTGATTGACACTTAAGACAGCGGGGGGGGGGGGGGGGGGGGGGGATGCCGCTCAATGCCTGTCAGTGTTCTGGGGCTGCCTGCCGGGTTTGAAAAGAGCATGGCAGGCTAGCGATGGGGGGGGGGGTGTGGAGAGGGGGGCTGGCAGTCTCGCTGATGCGTCAGAGTGTGGACTCAGGGCAGTGCAGCGTGTCACTTTTTTACCTGCTTAGGTTTGGTTTTTTTCCCGCTCTTTTTCGGCAGGTGGCCGTGGACGAGCGGCTCAAACTGCTTGCAGGAGGCTCATCGGGATTTCGGGACCCTCGTCCCAGCACTTCCTGTCCAGTAAGGAGCCCCCGTCCCGCACACACACACGCATACACACGCACAAACTCGCGCGCACACACACACGAATGCACACACTCACACGCACACACGAATGCACACACAGACACACGCACACTCACGCACACACACACACACGAATGCACACACTCACACGCACTAGCGCACCTGCACACACACACACACACACACACACACAGCCTGCCTGCAGTACTGCTGTTTTGCCCCCTCTCTCTCTCTCTCTCTCTCTCTCTCTCTCTGGCCGTGTCCTTATTTCCCATGATGCCCGTGCGGGCGCACCCTGAGCCTGTTGAGCCTGTGAATAATTCAGAGGTTAATTACAGCGTTTCCTGGCTCGTCCCTCCGCCCCCCATCGCCGGCCGGAGCGGTTATTAGGGCCGCAAAGCAGAGAGCGGGCTCCTGCCGATCCTCTTCATTTGGTGTTGGGATTAGACAGGAACTTGTTCTCTCACTCTCTCTCTTTTACTCTGTCTTGCTGGCTCTCTCTCTCTCTCACTCGCTCTCTGCCTCTCTCTGGCTTTTTTCTGACTTGCTGCCTCTCTCTCTGTCTTGCTGCCTCTCCCTCTGTCCTCCTCTTGCTCTGTCACTCTTTCTGTCTTGCGGCCTCTCTCTCTCTCTCGCTCACTGTCTCAGTCTCTTTCTCCCTCTCTCTCTCTCTCTCTCCCTCCCTCTCTCTTTCGCTTTCGTGTGCGTGTTTGGAGTCCTTTATCTGCACAAACTGGGCCCTCCCCCCCACAACATAATCTGAATGTAATGGGGATTGTGGAGTAGAGAGAGAAAGAGAGAGAGAGGGCAGGAGAGAGAGAGAGATAGAGAGAGGGAGAGGACAGGAGAGAGAGAGATAGAGAGAGGGAGAGGACAGGAGGAGAGAGAGAGAGATAGAGAGAGAGGACAGGAGAGAAAGAGAGAAAGTCTCTCACACTGCAACAGGCCAAGTCTGCAAAGTCAGTGTGGCTCCATTTCATCTGACAAGCGCTATTCTTCTCCGGGTGACATGGAGAAAACTGGCGGGGGGGGGGGGGTGGGGAGGGGGGGGGGGTGGGGGGGGGGGGGGGGTATTTGTGCCGAAAGTCTTGATTCAGTTACTCTGGTACGCTGGCAGATTCCCTCTTGTCTAATTATCTCTTATCAGGGGCATTTTGAGCTTTTTGTTTGTTTGTTTTTTTTTGGAAAGTACCGGCTGCCACGGTAACCGTTTCCTCCGTTTAATGTGGTCCTCCTGGATGGATGTAAACACGGGACGGGGCCCAGTCATGACATTTACAGAAAGCGCATTCATTTTTTTTTTTTTTATTTTCGCATTTCGCATACCGCATTGCAGATAACTTTGCGCGGCGTTTCCATTTTCACTGTAACATTTTGTTTAAATGTTGAGACCTTCCACCAGCACCACCCCCCCCAACCCCCCCCCCCCCCCGCTGTTTATTTTGAAGTAGCAATTTGAAATTCTTGGGGTGGGGAGGAACATGTATTCCTACAGCAATTTAGCCCCCAGGGGGTGTTGGAGAAACTGATGTATTTATGTATTTAAGTTCCACAGCTTCTTAGATTGCATAAGATGTTGTAATGACTTGTTTGTCTGAATCTCCCTGTTTGAGTAATTAAAGTGAAAAATCCTCTCTGTTCTCTTACAGCCTCTGTGCAGTTGCCATGGCAAAGAGCGGTGTCCCAGAATAAGGTTCCCTACTACATCAAGTAAGTGTGAACTTTAGGGTTCCTCCCCTTTGACTGGGAGATTTGTGGAACAGGTTTTTAGATGCAAGGACGTGCTGACCAATTGGCTGTCCATTCCTTGTAAAACTTGGGTGGAAAGCTATCTCTTGTCACTGAGAACAGTAAACACAAGTCAGGCTAAATGCACACTGCAGAAACTATGGACGTCTCACATTTTACGTTTACAGTTAGGCATTACAGTTTAGGCGATTCGGAGTGAATTACGTGGCTTGAATTTGACAGGCTGAGTTCCTTGCTCAAGGGCATAATGGCTGTGCCCCAGCTGGGAACTGAACCAGCAACCTCTGCCCAGGTCCCTAACCACTACGCTACACGACAGCCCAGACAGTGTACCGTGTGTTTAGCTTTATAAAAACAAGTAACTTCATGCCTTTAAAAGGTCGTGGTAAATTCTAATGGGCACAAAGTTGGGGCGCCTTCAGCCAAATGTTAATTTTCTCTTTTGAAGCTCGATGAGTTCCTCAGTCAGGACTGAAACTTTTGTACAGACAGTGTGTGTGAATCCGTGGGCTCTTTGTGAGAATATCCTGTCTTCCCAGAATCCTGAGTTAACCCTGTAGCCTTTTCTGTCAGGTGTGGTGTGGTGTGTGTTCAGGCACAAAATGGCCACCGTAAATCACCCAGGTGGGTGCTAATTTGATGAGAGCTTCACCCTCAAAGGGAGGGGGGGGGGGGGGGGGGGGGGGGGGGCTTTGT